>CAUZXS010003397.1:0-115000 GCA_963585895.1 Sepioteuthis lessoniana
CCATTCTTATGTGTTGATTAACGACAACCATTTTACCTACGTGATCTTTACAGGAAGTTGAGAGCACAAGTGGAATACATCAGTTCCATTCCAACGTTCCATCGCAACTGATTAACATATTCCTAACTTCTACAATTTCTCGGTCATATGACAGAGATTATCCAATCACAGCCAATTTCTCAAATTAATATCGAAGTCATTATCTGTCAGTTAAATTGAGTTGACACACTGTGTTTTTCCACGCATTTGACGGCTAAGTACTTAATTAGAATGCTGCACTACATATCAATAAGAGATCTCGCCAATCAATTACTAAAGACATTTTTGCTTCATAAAATATGCCATAAACAAAGTAGATTGAATTATTTCAATTAATTGTATAATTGTTTTCTATGTGAGGCAGAAGATAATATTAAAAAATAACCGAATATCGAGCGAAAATATGCAATTCATTGATAAAATTAGAAATAATACTTAGTATCGTGAAAGAGTCCTGGAGATCCGAGGAGATTTGCTGTCACTTAAACTCCAATAAAAACCTGGTGTGAAAAACTTGCAAAGAATAAGAATTATTTAAAATATTTTAAAACGGATTTTGGTGAAAATTTCACCCACCTCGATATCTTACGTTGGGGTAAGTAAAAAATTACCTATTTCCTATATCAATTTTAAATGTAAGTAAGTTGGCCAACCTGTGTCGAGGGAAACCTGAAAACTTCCTTTTCAATACCTATTACCCCGAGATATAGGGGAGGCGATACTCTTTTTCTAGATTGCTCCACTTTACCTTAATGCTGAGTGTAAAGCAAGGAGGCATCAAGTACCATTGATGAACACTATCAGATCATTAGGGAACACTCTGGGCATTATGGTAATGGTCAGGTTGATTTTAAATGCTCTGTTGTTTATCTATGTTAATTTAATTCATTATATACAAATATAATAATCAAGTCGTGCTGATAGATCTCTCTCTCTCTCTCTCTCTCTCTCTCTCTCTCTCTCTCTCTCTCTCTTTTGGCAGTTCTTCTCGACTGAATCTGGTATCTGTACCGAGCTGATATATGTAAGACTTTGCTGGTCGGCCAGCACCGATATGTCCACATGTAGGAGTCCATTGGAGAATATCTCTTATGATTTAGGCCTTACTTTACCAGCAGTTCCCAGCATGTCTAGTTCGTCTTTCTTGGATGGTTTACGAGATGGGAAGCAAGTGGCCGACCAGCTGCTGTTTTCTGAGGCGCTGCTTCCAGAATTTGTTCAAAACAGCACGTAGCATTCCCGTGTAGTTCACATCTAGCTTTTTCTACATGCATTTTGTTAGAGTCTAAGTGGTGTATCCATACAGGAGTACCGATATGGTCACAGCTTGGAAGAATTACGTAATATTATTTAGCTATGCAATGTGTCCCTAATGAGAAAAAGTTGTGAAATAAAGAAAAAGAAATATATCCAATAAAACAAGAAGGACTTTGAAAACAGAAAAAAGAGGAAAATATAATGGAATAATCCAATGTTGAGGCAAGAATTATGGAATGAACTCTAAGTTGCCATCCATAAAACAAAAGACTGCATAAACCTTGATGTGGAGGTGCCCATGGTGTAATGGCTATCGTCATAGGAAGGGAACACGGCGACACGAGTTCAAATCCTGGACGAGATTGATTGTATTTCACATAGCACTAATACCCCTTTGGAAAGGTATGAATCCAATCATTCTCCCTCCAGATATGGGTAAATAGTAGGGCAAACTAGGTTCTTCAGCCTTGGTGAGACAACTAGTCTAGGAGAAGGAAAACTCTGAATTCAAACCTGTTAAACTTCGCTTAAAAATTGACCTTGTGTCATATCCTGCCCGAGCGGAGGGGTTGGGTAAATATGATAAATCTTGATGTCCAGGTTGGTTGGTTATGTTTTATGGCATATCGACGCATGTTGGTTATCTAATGCCATATCCGGTTATTTCATATCTATCTATCTATCTATCTATCTATCGAGCCCGAAACTAACTTACCTGGTTTCACATACCAGATCATCAGGATAATTTTGACTTAAGAGGCTTGACTCAAACATTTTATTAATAAAGTGGCCGCCAAAAAAAAAAAAAATAAATAAATAAAAAAATAAAAAATAGAATTAAAAAAGAAAAAGAAGGAAAAAACCCAACCAAACCCAAATACTATTTAAGTAACCATGCTTTGTTTGACTTAGTGTATGAGTATTTTTACGAATTATCTTAGGTAACTCCGTCGGTGTTTTTTTTTCTGGACATTGCGACGTTCTTTGATCTTTTTTATCAAGCAGTAATCCGTAAGGACCTAGTATTTATGGTTAGAATGGACCTGAGATTAATAGTAATGATGGAGTACTCCACATTCCTCAAACTCCAAGATTGGAGCTTCACCTTAAAATGCCACTTAATGTCATATGCTGGACACAAAATTGTTTCAAGTATTATCACCTAACACTAATAATTTCATTTAACATTTTTCATTCGTTTGCACATAGTTAAATGTTTTCAAGCATTACTATAAAATACTAATAATTCACTTTAACATTTATTATTTGTTTGCCCACAGTTAAATGGTTTCTAGTACAGTAAATGATAAAATATTTGACCAATTGATGGGACCCTAAAAGATACTACTACTCCGGGTCAGAATGAACCTGTGAGTAATGGCAATGAAGGGGTACTACATATTCTCTAAAGCTCCAGGACTGGGGCCTCACCAACTGATGCAGTTTAGCTTCATATTTCAGAACACTCATTGGTGAGGGGTTTTCAAATTCTACAGAGATGCAGTCAGCGTATTCTATAGCTCTCGCCGACCAGGCTTATATGCAAATTAGTCAACAGTTAACAGACAGTTCTTGCAGATCTCAACAAGTGGTTGGGCTTACTTAATGGAAATAAATTGGAATCCAACAATTAAAAAGAAAGTCCCAGCTATGGATTAAATTGTGTCATCGCTGTTCTTCAACAAGGATAGCTTTGGCATTAAATTATCCTTGAAGGTTGGAGTGCCATTAAACAAAGAAATCAAACAAAATATCAAAAAATCATTTTGAGTCTTAACTATCATTAATTCAGTTACTGCTAAAAAAACCTTTACTGGATATCTCTTAGTATGCTCCGCCCATTCGATTGGGATACACCAACTGCATCTCGGATACGACATTAAACCATCTTTTGACGAGGCTCCAGCTTTGGAGATTTGGGGAATGTACCCCTTCATTGCCGTTACTCCCAGGTTCACTCCATATTTTTTCACTCTGAAATTTCTTTGGTATATGCATTTTTGTTTCAATTTCAGTTTCTTGTTTAATGGCATATCAACCTTCATGGGTTAATTAATCCCAAAGCTATCCTTCTTGAAGAACAGTAGTGGTACTATTTAACCCGTAGCAGGGAGGATAAGGGGGTTCCTACATTTCCGAAAGTGAACGTAATAGCGCGACTGGAGTTCAAACTTATGGAAATTGTCGGGTTGGTTGGTTTGGTTTTATGGTATATCAAATCTTGGAACCATCTAATTGGGTGGGAATAAAACTATTAGTATTTGATTGCAATAACTGAAATCATTTAGCTGTAAAAATAAATGAGCGCCGGCTCGTTTAAAAATAATATTACGAATAAAATATTCGTTTACAAATCATATACTTAATATATATGTATCTCTTAACTCCCAGGGTATTGGTGCAATGTGGAATGTAATTAGGTTCGTCCATGATTTGAACTCGGGTCGCCGTGGCCATTCCCAGCGACGATAATCATTACACCAGGGGCACCTCCATTACACCAAATCCTATATTTAAGAGACAAGTATGAACAGGATTTAGCATTTAATAACCTGCGAGGGTTGATATGCCATAAAGCACAAGCAACCCAAACAATTAATCAACCAACTTTACATGATTTCTGACACCTAGCACTGACTTTCCATTCGGGAGATATTTATTTAACATGGTTTAGGTGTGTTTAAATGTCACGGTCAATGTTTTGCTTCGTTATTCGTTTATTTAAATGTAAAGACTTTATACATACGTGGTGAATTCAATACGTTTACAGACCTTTTTTATACAGGCATTTTAAATTGTCGTAGACTCTTGAAAGTTCATTATGTTATAGCTATACATTTTATGAGATGACTGACCAATTTGTATGATTTCAGGTTCAAATCAACAGCTACAGCAGTAATTGGAATACACCCTACTAAAGACTGATTGTCACAGCTGGTGAGTTTCAAAAATGCAATCTGGATGTGAGGACACTTTAGAAGAACGATATGCAATAAAATTCTGTTTTAAACTTGGAAAAAATTCCACTGAAACGTATGGAATACTTCAGACTGCTTTTCGACTATCTTGCATGAATCGAGCATCAGTTTTTGATTGGCATAAGATTTTCAAGGAAGGCACGGAGTCTGTGAGGGATGATGACAGTTGTGGGAGGAGTAATGAAGTCAATACACCACAGTTGATAGGCCAAACGGTTAGGGTTAGGGTTACTATGTTGAGGTTTTAAGGGAGTTCAGGAAGATATTCAGTCGGAAGAGGCCAGCACTCTTGAAATCGGGTCAATGGCATTTCCACCAAGACAATGCACAAGTCCAAAACTCCATCCTTGTCACAGACTATTTGACCAAGATGGGCATCAAGACCTTGCTCCCTGTGACTTTTGGCTGTCGTTATGAGAGAATTGAGGAGATGAGGACGAAGGTCATTGACACGCTCACACAAGAGGACTTCCATGGGGTCTTCCAGAAGTTGTTGGAACGGTACAACAAGTGCATTGCAGCCAGAGGAGATTACTTCGAAGGGGACTAGAATTTCATGTGTGTAATCTCAATAAAAGTGCCCATACGAAAAAAGTCTGGAAACTTAGTTAATGATCCTCGCATATATACATACATAGATACTCGAGGGCCATTCAAAGATTTTAGATTTGTCACGCACCTCTCTCGATTACATACACAGAACATCAACTCAAACCTTCTCATTCTATTTCAAAGCTTTGTTTTGAGGATCGTTTGGGTTGATGTTTAAGCCATTTGGGGTTAGTGTTTGGAGATGCTTTATCTATTTATGTTCGCCTGTTTCTATTATTGCCATGACATTGTCAAATGTGTTAGTAAAATTCTTTCTATGATTATATTTACCAGCCCCTCCGCTCGGGCAGGATATGACACATGGTCAATTTTTAAGCGGAGTTTAACAGGTTTGAATTAGTTGCCTCGCCAAGGCTGAAGAACCTAGTCTGCCCTACTATTTACCCATAGCTGGAGGGAGAGTAATTGGATTCATACCTTTCCCAAGGGTATTAGTGCTATTTGAAATGCCATCAGTCTAGTCCAGGATTTGAACTCATGTCGCCGTGTTCATTTCCTACGACGATAACCATTACACCATTACACATCACCTATGACGGTGAATTTTGTATCGCTGTTAGAATCGAGATAAGTTGAGAAGTTCTACAAAATAATATCTCCTATTTATTTCCACGGTAAATACAACATATAGAAGGTTCATTGATTGATTTTAACGGCATGTCAACCCATCAAGGTCTATTTTATACCTAGATATTAGGAACTCGCGTACATGGTTTCCTTTACATATACATTTTTTGTTGGTTTTTCTTTAAAGTATTCCAATCTAATACTTTTAATTTTTACGCAATTATATGGTTTCAAGTAATTATTTCTATTCAATATTCTCCCTCCAGCAATGGGTAAATAATAGGACAGACTAGGTTCTTCAGCCTTGGTGAGGCAACTAGTCTAGGAGAAGGAAAACTCTGAATTCAAACCTGTTAAACTCCGCTTAAAAATTGACTTTGTGTCATATCCTGCCTCAGCGAAGGGGTTGGTAAATATGGATATAGTTTTAAGTATTCCTATCAAATACAAATTTTCACTCAGTTGCATGGTTTCAAGGTTTGGTTTGGTTTCTTTGTTTAATGTCATATTAACCTTCGTGGGTTGTTTAATACAAAAGCCATCCTTGTAGAAGAACAGCAGTAATATTATTTAATCCGTTGCCAGGGGAATAAGTGAGTTCAAAGTTGATTAGTCCGAAATTGAGTTTAATGACGGGTTTGAACTCACTTCAAGGCCGTTGTCCAAAACGTTAACCACTGCACTACGCAGACTCCACCTGTATGATTTCAAGTATTCCTGTCTAATACAAATAATTTTCATCGTTATATACTTTCAAGTAATTACTTTGGACATAGAGTTCAAGAAACTTTAGTAAATAATTATAACTTCAAGTAACTATTCTTCATACAAATAATTCATTGTAATATTGTATCAAGTATTCCAATGAAATACAAATAATTTGCGCACTGTTGTATAGTTCAAGTATTCCTATCTAATACAAAGAATTTTCAAACAGATATATGGGTCTCTAACAGATATAACTACACTAAGTCTGTGAGGACCTTGGAGTAATGGCAATGAATGGGTACTCCACATTCCCCAAGTCACTAGAACTGGAGCCAGTAGTTTATTGTCATAGCAGGACGCTCCCTTTATTTTTGGAGAAGTGGGGTCTTACTCTTCTGGAGAGGATAAAGTCAGCATATTTTAGGCTCTACTGACAAGGCAGGAGAAGAAGGGTGGATTCAAGCATTTCCCAGGGGCATTAGTGTAAAGTGAAAGCAAATAGCCACGGCCGAGTAGAGATGGAAAAATGTGCTAAGTCAATGGAGTGGAAATGTTATTGACACTGGTTGGCAAACATATCCTATTAAATGTAGCTCTTCACACAGTCTTACTCCCTGCCCCTCAATACTGCTGAGGGCCTTAGTCACTCACGTCAGATACAAAGAAAAGCAGCCCCCTGCCCCCCAAAAATAAAATACTTCTACGTAAGTGTTATGTACGTCTGCATGTGGTGGTGTATGCCTAAGTGAAAGGGAAAGGAAAAGCTTGAACTACTGATTGCAGGTGAATAAGCCAAAGAGTACGCACTTGATTGGAACACATTCTTATGCATATGGGAACTCAGATACCATTTATTTCGATTCTATATCTTCACATAGATAAATGGAGAGTTTGATAGGAACAGACTTAAATAGATAGATTGATAGAAAGATAGATTGACAATAAACAGACTCAGGATGATAGGTAGATAGATTGATAGATGAATAGATCATGAACAGATTCAGAAAGATAGAGATAGGTAATGAAGAAAAGATAGATAGATAGATAATGAAGAAAAAATAGATAGATAGATAGATAGATAGATAATGAAGAAAACATAGATAGATAGATAGATAATGAAGAAAACATAGATAGATAGATAGATAATGAAGAAAAGATAGATAGATAGATAATGAAGAAAAAATAGATAGATAGATAGATAGATAATGAAGAAAACATAGATAGATAGATAATGAAGAAAACATAGATAGATAGATAATGAAGAAAACATAGATAGATAGATAGATAATGAAGAAAACATAGATTGATAATGAAGAAAACATAGATAGATAGATAGATAATGAAGAAAACATAGATAGATAGATAATGAAGAAAACATAGATAGATAGATAGATAGATAGATAATGAAGAAAACATAGATAGATAGATAGATAATGAAGAAAACATAGATAGATAGATAGATAGATAGATAATGAAGAAAACATAGATAGATAGATAGATAATGAAGAAAACATAGATAGATAATGAAGAAAACATAGATAGATAGATAATGAAGAAAACATAGATAGATAGATAGATAGATTATGAACAGACTCAGATAGATAGATTTACCGATAAAGAAACGATAGATAATCTAGAAATTGTAGATATGTACACATCATATGTAAATACCATAAGATATGTACATATGATATGTACATATGATATGTACATATGATATATGACTGCAGTCGAACGTGCTGATTTCCTGCCTTGAAATCTACGCTTCAGTGATTCTTTTAATTTGTAATCTTATACTTTGCGGTTGGGTGAGATCTGCGGTCTCTTTTTTTTGTGCATGTGTGATTCCCGGATGACAATGAATGCAGATCAAATTCAAATACGAGAGGATTTAAAAAAATTAGAGTAAGTATTTAACTTCGGTTATTGTATGCGAAACAAAGAACCTCGTCCTATAAATAAAAAATACAAAACCAAAAAACCTAAAAAAAACAAAAACAGCGGATGTCCCGGGTATTCGTGAAAATGAATCTTGTGATTATTTAAATATAATTAAAAAAAATGATTTTGCAGTGAAGAAACGTACACAAGTCAGAGTAACTCGGTCGGTCGGGTCTGTAGAATACGCCGACAGCAGTCCTTCACCAATGCAACGAGTCCCCTTAATGTGACACAAAACTGCATCAGATGGTAAGGTTTCAGTCTTGGGGCATTTATTACCATTACTCCCATGTGCTCTTTGATCCAGTACTTGTAGGGTCCCATCTATTGGTTAAATAGAACTATCCTATCATTTTTGGTATTTGAAATCATTTAACTGTGTGCAAACAAATAAACTTTGGCTCATTTAAAAATAATTTTGCCTAAAAATTATTTGCTTACAAATCATGTATATATATACATATATATATATATATATATATATATATATATATATATATATGTGTGTGTGTGTGTGTGTGTGTGTGTGTGTATGTATGTAAACAGGATTTAGCATAAAATAACCCACACACAACCAACACACAACCAAACAAGTAAGGATCCAGTTGAGCAGTTTGTTTACATTGTAAATTTGTCATGTACCGTCATAAAGGTAGAAACCAGTTTAGGGTCCAGTTTAGCATTACACATATATTGTAAATCGATCCCCTACATTAGAAGACTTTTACTAAGTTCAATTTTGAACAAACCTGCCGGTGACTGTATCCTCGGCGAAATTATCAGATTTCCATATGATCAATAATCTGTCAATAACAGTCCATATCTTTCCCATGTGTATGTTGAGATCGTTTTCTGTTAATGAGATAGGGCTAACGAGGTACGTAAACTGGTCTACTAATTTCAGAGGCTTTCTATTTCACGTGGAGTTGGCACTATCTGATCTCTCCGATAAAATAAAACAGAAATTCATCGAAGCTGTACAGGATGCGGAAGCAAAATATGGAATAATTAAAATTAAGAAAAAAAAATCTGATGAGTCTAATTTTTGAAAAAACCCCCAAAAAAACAAAAAAAAAAAACAAAAACGAAAAACAACAAAAAAACGAAAAAAATACGATAAAGCTAAATTTTCATGATTAGCTTTATCATTCAAGCACTTTTTCATTAAAATCCAGCCCATTATGAGAGAGAGAGAGAGAGAGAGAGAGAGAGAGAGAGAGAGAGAGCAAGAAAAGAAACGACAAAGAATCTATGATTTGCTCAACCCCGAAACCAAGCCAAAAACATTTCCGAAATAATTGAAGTTTCTGTATAGCCTTTATCAAGCCCAGACCTTAACCCCCTTGATTATGCTCTATGGGGCGTTTTAGAAAACAAAACAAATGTAACTTCCGATCCAAATATTGGTTCGGTTAAGACTGCTATTGAGGAGGAATGGAATAAAATGTTAGAAGAATTTATTTTGAAGGCATGCAAATTGTTTCGAAGGCGTATTGATACAATAACTGAAAAAAAATTGTGGTCATATTGAGTAAATTTACTGTTTTGTGTCAATCTTCTTATTTTATTGTTTATTTTTTTAAATCAAAATTAAAACTTATCTTGTTTTATGATAGAGTTGTTAATCATTATACTAGAATATTCCTGATTTTGCTTCCGCACTCTGCAAATGTATTAGTACTACAGTACAGTTGCATCACCTAATGAAATGTATTGAAAAAAAAAAACTACATAAGAACCACAAAATAATGCTACGTGCTGTTTTGAACAAATCCTGGTAGCAGCACCTCACAAAACAGCCGCTGTAAGGCCACTTACCTCCCATCTCTCCAAACATCCAAATAAAACAAATAAGATATGCTGGGCACTACTGGAGAAACGGGGACGAACTCATGTGAAATATTCCCTTATAGACTTCTACACACGGAAACACCAGTTGGCTGTTCAGCAAAAACTTACGTTAGCTCTGAACAGACACTGGGTGCCGTCTAGAGAACCCACCGAGTGATCCGATAGGAACAGAGGGAGAGGGAGAGTCTAGGGTATCTGTGCTATTAGCATAAAGATTTTATGTCCTCTGCAGAGGAGTAAAAAATTCCCCCAAAACAAGGATCCTGGATAAGACACTGAACTGTATCTGATGGTGAGGTTGCAGTTGACATTACTCCCAGGTTCACTTCGACTCAGAGTGGTAGTGTCTGTTAGTGCATCAAAAAGATTTGTTTAAAAATTATATGTATCTGATAAGACTTCTTGAAAAAAAAATACAAAACTAAAACAAAAATAAAAAACAAAACAACCTTTTAAGAAACATCTACCTAGAAAATATAAATACGAACGTACTATAAACACGCTTCTCTGGCATGTAAGCATAAGATAACCTTAGACAGATTGACATACCTTTAAAATCAATCAATCAAAATATCAAAGAGGTTCCGGTCATTGTGATCAATGTCACAAGTTTCAAGCTCGACTTGTTTATTTACCACATCCCGTTTGAAGAGAAGATAGCGGATGGAGATACCACACCCCAATCTAATCTTGAAGGTCAAAGAAAGGAGAATACAAACTGCAACCATTTCAGTAAGAGAATACACCACATGGTCGACTTAAAGAGAGGTGTAGCTTATTGACCCTTGACCGTGCCGTCAATCAGATATTCTCTGCACAGTACTCATCAATGAAAATAAGCGGAAGCAGTCACGTGTTGAACGGAAATCGTGGGCATTATGAAATGATATATGCCCGCGTGAGAGTTTCAGTTGGAGTCGCAGTCTCTCAGTGCCAGCTTTCAGCGGTCAGCCGAGTCGGCAAATAAAGAACCATGGCTGCAGGAGGCCAAGTGGCCTACTGGCAAGGACTGGTTGAGTACCTCTCGTCTGAAGAGAAGATGTAAGGCCTTGGAAATGACATAGAGAGGCAAAGAAGTTATGGGTCAATATGACAGTCTGCGTTCGTCTCCCTGTCTCCGCCTGTCTCTTTCACAGACACCACAGAAGCTTCAAACCCTTTCGAGAATAAAGTAGGAGAGTTATATTTTTATATAACAAAGTATTATAGTCATTCTTCCTCTGTGTATATTCACTTATTATGCCTATATAAAAGGGGGTCAATGCGTTTACGTAATTGCCTCACTTCTCTCAATCAGTATCACTCTTTTTGGTAAAATGAGGAAGGTGGCGTCATGATGATGGAATCTCCACAAACAAGTTTGCCTTATTTTTTTCTTACCTCTTACCCAAGTACAGCTGAGGACAATGAACAGATATACTTTAATCCCTACTAGAAAGCAGAGGAATTTTATTTGGTTCACCAAATAAGTGTCACAGTTTTTAATTAAAATGGGATGTTGAATAATACTCAGCATCCCTCACTGAAAAAAAGAGAATGACTAAAATTTTGTAATTTTTGTTGCTTTTTAATTTTAATTTTAGAAGGAATAAAGAAACTTAAACAAAACACGATGTGCTAAGAATATATGGAAGTACACATACGCATTTACCCAACCCCTTCGCCATGGGCAAAGAGTGACACAAGGTCAATTTTAAAGTGGAGTAAAAGTGGTTTCAATTCAGAATTTTCCTTATCTTAGACTACTTGCTGAAGCAAGGCTAAAAAACCCCAGTTTGCCGAGGAAGCGGGGAAAATGGGTTCATGCGTTTCACTAGGGCATTTGTGTGAAGTGAAACGCAAACAGCTTCGTCCAAGATTTGAACCCAGAGCGCCAATTCCATTTCTTAAGGCGATAACCATTACACTAATTACATCTCCTTTGGAATTGCATGAACGTTTTATTATTATAGGTCATTCCTTCTTTGGTTTGGACAAAACTTTTCAACACTGAAGTGGTTTGATTAGGTTTCTTTGTTTAATGGCACAACAATCTTCGTAGCTTATTTAATACCAAAGCCATTCTTGTTGAAGAACAGTTGTACTATTTAGTCCATTTCTGAAGTATAAGGTCCGAAAAGTGAACGTTATAGTGTGACTGGAGTTCGAATTCACGAACACCGATGTACAGTATGATGTACAGTATGATGAACACCAGGTCCAGTATGTTAACCATTACATCTCTCTCTGGCCAATGTTATTATCACATCACAAGTTTCGTATTTTTATAGTTGTTCTATCAATGGGGCTTAGAATATGTCGACTGCATCCTCTGAAAATCCACCTTTTATAACAAAGTGAAATTGTACCGCTATATTTCATTTACTGACCTCCATGTTCTCAAATTTGACCTTTGAGATGAATTTAGAGTTTAGAACAAAAAAAAAAAAAAGAATAAGTGGAACAGTACAAAAGATTGTGAGTGTAGAGGTTACTACACTTGCAAAATCTAGTGTTTCACCAAAATCTCTCATTCCAAAAGAAGCGAAACTAGCTTCATTTTTTTTTCAAATTGGCACTGATTCATATAAATGAAGTATAGACGTCTAGACTGTTGTCAGAAGTCCAGACATCATCATTTGCTATATTTCTCTTTTAATTGACTTTTTAAAAATCAAAGCTTCAGTTTCGACATTTTTTTAATCACAAATTCGTCGTTAATTTAATATAAAGTCTTTTAGCAAAATATATGATCCTCGACTATAATTGGCTTAGTACGGTAAATGGCTAAAGTATAATGTACCCAGTGATAATCGATATCATTATAATCATCATGGTCTGCTATAATACATAACATATGATTAATAATATATGATATATAATCCTAGACTATAGTTGGCTTAGTACGACAAACAGATAACTATATGTAGCATCCAGTGAAAATATATATTACAATAATTATCATGGTCTGCCACAGTATGTAATCGTAAATATATTTGGGTATTACTTAATATGAACTATTTTAACAAAATATATAGTCCTACACAAAATTCATCTTAGTATTGCAAACAACCGCATGTATAGGATACTCAGTGAGGATAGATATCACAATGATTGTTATGGTCTTCCATAATATATAATATATAATCTTAGACTATAATTGGCACGTTTGCCACTACGCCACAGGGATTTTCACGATGTCAAATGATAATTGATTCCAAAGTTTGTTGTGCTATAGAACTAAAACTCCTTCAGGCATATGTTCATTAAATAAATAAATAAATGGACAAATAAAATCATTCGAAAGTCAGATTATCTAAATGTAATGTAGTTTGGTTTCTTTGTTTTACGCATATCAACCTTTGTGGGTTATTTAATGCCAAAGCTATCCTTATAGAAGGACAATAATGGTACTATATAACCCCATAACTGGGGGTACAAGGGGGTTCATACTCCTCCCAAGGATATGAATCCAAAAGTAAACATAATAGCGTCACTCAAAACTTGCCCAACATCACCTTGTATGTATGGGGCTGTAATATACACCGACTGCAGAGACGTAAGACCTCCCAATGATAATGAGCGTGTGTGCAGTATTGTCAACTTTGGGAATGACTGTTATAAATAATAGTCAGATATTCTAATTGTCTTTAATTGGAATCATTTTGAGATGAGGCTTCTTAATCTGAGAATTAATTTAAAAAAATTTTTTTTATTTATTGCGGACCTTTTGTCCTCATCTTTGTAATTTTTTTGTGTTGTTTCTTCTTTCACTACGTTTCGGCCAAATTTCACCTCTGGCCTTCTTCAGGTGATTTTACCGTGACCTCGGACAGGAATGATGTCTTGTAACCGTATCCCCAGTAATTACTGCCTTCTGCCCGACTATGGAAGATAAGGATTATAAGACCAAAAAATCCATCCTTAATCGCCCTTCGGGGCCCGTGGCGCAGTGGATAGAGGCGTTGAGTCTCTACGGTTCCAGGTGAGCATTGTCAGAAGATAGCGGTTTCAGATCCTACCCAAGTCGGCCAGAGGTTTACTTGGTCAAAAACTATGGAAGGCAGTAATTACTGGGGATACGGTTACAAGACTCATCATTCCTATCCGAGGTCACGGTAAAATCACCTGAAAAAGGCCAGAGGTGAAATTTGGCCGAAACGTAGTGAAAGAAGAAACAACACAAAAAAATTACAAAGATGAGGACAAAAAGTCCGCAATAAATAAAAAGAAAATTAATTCTCAGATATTCTAGTACAGTTATATTCACATTTTAAGCTAGAATATTTTCAAGTATCATTACTTGCCCAGTTTACAGGGACTGTAGAATACACTGACTGCTCCACTGCAGAGGGGCAAGACCCTCTCAATGAGTGTCATGGATATGACACTAAACAATCTGGTGGTGAGGTTCCAGTGATGCTGGAGTTTTGGGGAATGCGAGCACCCCTTCATTGCCATCGCTCCCAGGTCCACTCTGGCCCGGAACGGTAGCACCTGATAGGGTCCTATCTATGGGTTAAATGGAACTAATTACATACTTATGCTAAACTGAATTGTTTGAAATAGAACTGTTTGAATAAACTGAATAGCTGGAAATAGAAATGTTTTTGACAATTAAACTGTACTTACATTTAAACAGCGTGCTGATGCTAAATTTAATTGTTTGGAATAGAACTGCTTGACTAAACTAAATAGTTTGAAATGGAACTGTTTTTGACATTGAAACTGTACTTACAGAGGGGTAAGACCTCCCAATGATAATGTGTGTGTGTGCAGTACCATCCACTTTGGGAATGACTGTTCTAAGTAATAGCCTCCTTAATTGTTTGATATAGAACTGTGTGTAAACAAACTCTGTACTTATACTAAACTGAATTAGCTGAATTAGAACTGTTTGAATAAACTTGAAATAGAAATGTTTTTGACAATTAAAATTGTGTACTCATACTAAACCGAATTGTTTGAAATCTGACTATTTGCATATAAATGGATTTGGTGTTAAATAACCTACAAAGGTTGATATGCCATAAACCCAACCAAACAACCAACAACACCTTGTATGTCCTCTTTGTATTTGACATAGTTTCTTCGAGGGAGTGCATACAAATACAACACAGTGCACTTTGTCTTAGTTCTGCTCATAGTGCACTCTGTACTCTCTACGGCAAGTATAACGGAGTACTCTGTACTCTATACTGCAAGTACAAAAGTAGTGAACTGTATTGTATAAAGTCGGTAAATTAGATTAGACACGTTTTAACACAAACCCAATAAAACTGTTTCAATTTTAGCCACTTTCTTTGGTTGCACAGTAATTCTACCAGAAACGATCAAAAAGTCAAAAGTTAAAATTTTGTCAAAAAATGTACAATGACAGGGAATGTTTCACAGCCTCAATTCTCGTTCAATTCTTCAAATTGTCCAATTTCTCTGGCAGCATTGTAATCTATGCATAGAATTCTACCAGAAACGACAATAAAATCAACATTTTAAATTTTGTCGTCGAATAAATGTACTAAGCCAGATGAAAATCCTCTGCAGAATTAGAGTTAATCGACTTTGAAGCTATCAGAGAGTATGTGCTTTAGTTAATCATTCTCAGTTGGAGAAACCATCACAAACAGAAGAAATAAAGTGAAAAACAGGCACGAAGAAAGTTGTAACTTCTGCTATAAACATTACAAGTGAAGAAAGAGTAGCCAATAAAACGTTAAGATTGATATCTATATAATCATACTGCCAGGAAAGGAAATCTTCGGGGTATTCCCATGGTATCATGGCTGACGTGCTGGACAATAACATCGTAATAAATAAGTTCGAACTCAAGTCACGCAATTACGTTTTTATACTTTCGGAATAATACTTTTGGGAAAGCTATGAACTTCCTTATCCCTCAGCAATGGGTTAAATTGAACCACTACTTGTTCGACCGACCTACTGGCAAAATGGTTAGAGTGTTCGCCAATGGTGCGGGATACTCGGATTCAATCCTAGGTCGAGTCACATCAAAAAGTGGAAATTGATGCCTCCTTGCTTAACATTCACCATTATAAGGTATGGATCAAGGGTAAGTGGAGTAATACAAAGTAATGAGTAGCGTTCTTCCCAACACCTCGGTGGAGTAGCTATTGAAAAGGGAGCCTTCAGGTCGCCCTCGATAATGATTGACCAACTATTCTTCTACAAGGATGGCTTTGGTATTAAGAAACCCATTGGACAAAAGAAACTACGGAAATCTAAAAGAGCAAAGATGACGTAATATTTATCATCGAATAAATGAGACCCAGTGACTGAAGTTCAAATTCTTGGGGGAAAGGAATACAGCATGCGTCAAAAAATTGATATCATTTAAGATATACAGGTTATCCCAGGGAAAAAAATGATATCATTTAAAATGTACAGAATATTTCAGCAAAAAACTGGTTATATTTAATAATCTAAGAGCTTGACCAATTCTCAGTCAAATGGTACATCTTAAAAGTACGAGGATCATAAAATAAGTTTCCAAACTTTTTTCGTATGGGCACTTTCAATGATAGTACACACATGAAACTCTAGTTCCCTTCGAAGTAATCTCCTCCGGCTGCATGGAAGTCCTCTTGTGTGGGCATGTCAATGACCTTCGTCACTGCCTCTTTCATTTTCTCAATTGTCTCATAACGACAGCCTCTGAGCTTAGGGAATAAGCAAAAGTCACAGGAAGCAAGTTCTGGACAATAGGGAGGTTGAAGAACTGTCTTGATGCCTATCTTGGTCAAATAGTCTGTGACAAGGATGGAGTTGTGGACTGGTGTATTGTCCTGGTGGAAATGCCACTGACCCGATTTCAAGAGTGCTGGCCTCTTCCGACGGAATCTCTTCCTGAACTCCCTTAAAACCTAAACATTGTAACCCTAACCCTAACCGTTTGGCCAATCAACTCTGGTGTATTGACTTCCTTACTCCTCCCACACCTCTCATCATCCCTCACAGACTCCCTGCCTTCCTTGAATCTCTTATGCCACTCAAAAACTGATGCTCCATTCATGCAAGATGGTCGAAAAGCAGTCGGAAGCATTCCATACGTTTCTGTGGCTTTTTTTCCAAGTTTAAAACAAAATTTTATTGCATATCGTTCTTCTAAAGAGTCCTCACGTCCAGATTGCATTTTTGAAACTCACCAGCAGTGAAAATCAGGCTTTAGTAGGGTGTATTCCAATTGCTGCTGTAGCTGTTGATTTGAACGTGAAATCATAAAAATTGGTCAGTCATCTCATAAGATGTATATATAGCAATAACATACTGAATTTTCAAGGGTCTACGACAATTTTAAATGCCTGTACAAAAAAGTCAGGAAACTTATTGAATGCACCACGAATATTGAGAAAAGAATAAAAATTTAATGTATAATGTCTTTTTCTTTCCAGATAAAGAAATATCATTCATTGGAAAAGAAAGGGCATTTAAACATTAAGAATGAAATTTCTAGTTGTTTTTACACTTGTTCTTAAATTTTGAGACCATTTGAACAAGAATTGATCAAATAATTAGATTACGAAATGATATCAATTTTTCTGAAACACTATTTATATCCATCTCGTCTCTTCCACAATCCCAACTATGAGCAAATTAATTGAATAGACTGTGTTCTATTGCTTTGGTAGGGCAACTGGACAAAGAGAAGGAAAGTTGAATCCAAGACTTTTCAGCTGACCGTCGTATATACATATCTATACGCTTCCTATGCTCAGCATTCCCCATAAAGATACGCTTGCACAAATATTTATATACATATACATATGCAACGGTTATACGAATACATTATCATATAGATACGTTTGCACCCATAAGTATATGCATTATAAATGCACTTATATGCTTTATAAGTGCACTTAGAGATAGAAGACCTTATAACGTCAGTGTGTTTTCATTTTTTTTCTTTTTAGTCTTTTGTTTCTCCGAAAATGCTTTTGACTTCCGGGATAGAAGCAAAAACACCAAATATAGTCAGAATTGTTTCTCTTCTCTAAATGCCTTTTTTTTCTTTTTGGGTTCAGTAGAATGTCATTTCATCATGTGATAAAAAATTTATCATATTATAAATCCGATATGCAGTAGCATTTTTGTTTACAGCAATTCGTGTGTAATAGTTGAAGATAGATAGATAGATAGATAGATAGAGAGAGAGGGTGTGTATGTATATCAAAGCTATCGAGTTAGCTAGATAGATTGATAGAGAGAGAGAGAGAGGTGAGGAGAAAGGTGGTGGACACACTTACACACACAGACACACACACACACCCAGCCATCCATCCGCATACTAACACACAAACCCAGATATGCAGTAGTATTTTTGTTTACAGTAACTTGTGAGTGGCAGTTAAAGATAGATAGATGGATAGATAATATGTGAGTGAGAGAGAGAAAGAGGGAGAGACACGCACACACACACACACACACGCGTGCGCGCAAGATATATAGTGTATGTGTGTGTGTCAGAGAGAGAGAGAGAGAGAGAGAGAGAGAGAGAGAGAGAGAGAGAGAGAGAGAGAGAGAGAGAGAGAGCACCCCACACAGATATGCAGTAGTATTTTTGTTTACAGCAATTTGTGAGTGGCAGTTGAAGATAGATAATGTACAAGCGAGAAAAAGACACACACACACACACACACACACACACACACACACACACACACACATATGCGATAGTATTTTTATTTACATTAATTTGTGTATGTATATTGAACATAGATAGATAGTGTATGTGTGTGTGTGTGTGTGTGTGTCAGAGAGAGAGAGAGAGAGAGAGAGAGAGAGAGAGAGAGAGAGAGAGAGAGAGAGAGAGCACCACACAGTCAAATATGCGGTAGTATTTTTGTTTACAGAAATTCGTGTGTGGAAGTTGATAGATAGATAGATATATAGTGTATATGTGTGAGCCAGAGAGAGAGAGAGAGAGAGAGAGAGAGAGAGAGAGAGAGAGAGAGAGATATGCTCACACGCATAGACACAAATTCAGATCCATATCTTTGGTAGAATAAAATAGGTTAGTGAACTCGAATTAGAACTTAGATCCGTTTATTAATGAAAGATTTGGAGGTGTGAAATGTAAAAACAATAAAGAAGGAAATGGAAGATTAAAAAAACAAAACAGAAACAAAGAAAAAACAATTTTATTTATTCTTCGCTTTAGAAATGAAACAGTATCTGTGCTAGACATATCAAGAAAAGTATAACAATTTTTTTTCATTTCTTTTTAGTAGGGATCATAAATAACGCTCACTTCTTTTTGGTAATTGTAATGGTTTGCATAAAGTAATTGGATTTATATATATATATATATATCAGGGCATTGGCATAAGGAATAGAGTGTTCGCCAATGGTCCGGGAGACTGGGATTCAATCCCAGGTCGAGTCATACCAAAGACTCAAAAAGTGTTACTTGATGCCGGCTTGCTTAACACTCGGCATTATAAGGTAAAAATCAAGGGTAAAGTGGAGCAATCCAGGGAAAGGAATAGCGCCCTCCCCTACACCTTGGTCTTGTAGATATTAAAAAGAGACCCTTCGGGTCATTCTCGATTAAGGTCGCCAAATCTACGATATACGAGGTGCCTTCAATAAGTTTCCAGACCTTCTTCGTATGGGCACTTTTATTGATAGTACACACATGAAACTCTAGTCTCCTTCGAAGTAATCTCCTCCAACTGCAATGCACTTGTACCATTCTAACAACTTCTAGAAGGCTCCATGGAAGTCCTCTTGTGTGAGCGTGTAAATGACCTTCGTCACAGCCTCTTTTATCTCCTCAATTGTCTCATAACGATACTCTAAGTTTTCCCCTGGGCTTAGGGAATAAGCAAAAGTCACAGGGAGCAAGGTCTGGACGATAGGGACGGTGAGGAACTGTCTTGATGCTCATCTTGGTCAAATAGTCTGTGACAAGGATGGAGTTGTGGACTGGTGCATTGTCCTGGTGGAAATACCACGGACCCGATTTCAAGAGTGCTGGCCTCTTCCGACGGAATCTCTTCCTGAACTCACTTAAAAACTCAACATAGTATTCCTTGTTGACTCTCTGTCCAGTGGAAACGCAGTGCATGTAGATCATGCCAATGCTGTCAAAAAAAGGGATCATCAAAAGTTGGTGGGTGGATTTGCTCTGTCCGGCCTTTTTGGGTCTGGGAGAGCCAGCATGATTCCATTGGGAACTCTGTCTCTTGCTCTCTGGGTCATAGCAGTAGATCCAGCTTTCATCGCAGGTCACCAGAGCATCAAGAACTGCGGGATCTGAATTGATCAGCTCGACCATCTCCCTGCTGTCATGACAACGTCTTTCTTTCTGATCTTCTCTGAGCACCCTTGGGACAAACTTCGCGCAGAGGGAATGTTTATTGGGTCTTAATTTGATTACCATTTAACGTTCCCCCCACGGCCGTTAACATTACAGAGTCTGTTTCCTTTTTTGTGTCTTAATCGTTGTCCTAGTTCAAACTGTGATCAGATAGGACCGAAACAGGTTGTTCATTCTTATTTTTTAACATGAATAAATTTCGTCTTTTTGTAAGTTTAATTACATTTTATACCCGCAATAGAATATATATATATATATATATATATATATATATATATATATATATATGTATGTATGTATGTATGTATATGATTGTAAGCGAATAGTTTGCAGGTAACTTAATCTTTGAACGTGTTGTTAAAGCTCATTTGTTTAGAAAAAATGAAATAGTTTTAAGTTTTCCTATTTAGCACTAATGATTCTATTAAATATCAACCATTTGTTTACGCAGAGTTAAACGGTTTCAAGTATTGTTATCTAAAATTAGTTATTCCATTTATTAAATTTTCTTATGCAGTATAAATAATTTGTACACAGTTGTATAGTTTCAAATAACTATTTGTTATATACCAATGAACATTAATGGGTATGTCCACAAAAATACGTTAGACAATTTTGTGCAGGGGAGATAATAAGCAGATTAAGTCGTACACCATTAGCAATGGTTTACCTTCTTCACGCCGCTATTAATTTTGTTAATGTATAAAGATTTCTATTTCCTTTCCAACCTCTGTTTTGTTTATTTCTTATTCAGTAACCTTTTTGTTAGGTTACAACACTAATAATGATAATAATCCTTGCTAAATGATTGAACAGTTTTATTTGACACATAGATGAGATGCTAACATGGACGACCACATTGCGATTGAGTGTGCCTGAGAGTAATAGCAATGAACATTTCCCAATGATACAGAACTGTAGTTTAGGGTCATACCCAGGACACTCATTGGGGTGGAGGACTTTCCCTCTGCAGAAGTGCAATGGGCATATTCTACAACATAGCCAGTATGGTGGCTCAGTTGATATATATATATATATATATATATATATATATATATATATATATATATATATATATATAAGTGTGAGTGTGTTTGTGTGTGCATGTGTGTGAGAAAAGACTGCTACATTTTGACAGCTGATAACCATTTTTACCACCAAGATTACCACTCAACCCAATTCAGCTTTTAAGATATACCAGCTCCATAAGATGATAGAGACATCTGTATGTCGATTAATTAGAGTAACTTGTTCAACACTTATGCCTTATGCCATTCTCTTGGTCAACATGGCTATCGTCTTCTGAGAAGCATAGCAAGGTAACTCATGTCTATGCAAGGTACAGGTCTTATTTCAGAGCACCTATTCTCAAACTTTTCCTGCCAAAGGAAATTCGCAAGTCAGCAAAGATTTGCTGCTGGAGCATCCTTCTTCAATTTTGATTTTGAAGTTAATTTATCCTAACTTCACCACGGCTTTATCGTTAGACTACACACGCACAAGAGGATAGATAGATAGATATTAACAGACTGAGATAGATAGATAGATATAAACATAGATAGATAAATAGATAGATAATCAACAGACTATATTTTAAGTGGTAAAGATATGGAGATAGATAGATAGATAGATATTAACAGACTGAGATAGATAGATCGATAGATAATAGATTTTTTATGAATTGTAATGGGTTAGTAGACATAATGAGTTTACATCTACACGTACAGGCCAACACATTTGAAAAAATGTTTAAACCCTGTCAAGTACGCACATGTGTGTGTGTGTGTGTGTGTGTGTGTGTGTGTGTGTGTTTTCAAGTATCATTGTATATACATTGGCAACTAAGTGTAAAAGTGGATAAACAAAAACACAACGGGTTTAGTAGTAATGTTTCGTTTTTCATTCACAAAAAAACTTCAAACTAAACTTTTTGGCGTTTTTCTACATTTTAGCAATTGAAGAAATAGATAAACAAATGGAGAATGTAAAAAAGGTATAAAGAGAAAGAAAGGGTCAAAAGACAAGAGACAGATAAGTGAAGAACAGGGAGGAAAATAAATATAGGTTTGAGTGATATTTGGTTTTGATTGTGATCGTCTGGGTAGATGGTCGAAGCATCTCTCAGATTGACCAAAATCTAACATTTCTTCATATTGGCAACTATACGAGCATTTTTTTTGAATATGCAGACGTGAATATAGATTAAGTTTGTCTTGAATACGCGCACGCGTCCCCCACATCTATCTATCTATATATCTATCTAGCTAGCTAGCTAATGAACAATTCAAAGTGGAAAGACGCTTATTTTCAGCACTCTTAAGCAAGCTAATATTCTTTCGACGGACTGTTATGTACGTATGTATGTATGTATGTATGTATGTATGTATGTATATCTCTGTGCAAATTTAAAAGAAGATCAAAAGAATCAGATCAGTCACTCTAAAGAAGGATCCTTTGATTCTGAAATAAATCTAAGAATAGAAAAAGGCAGCAAAGCTTTCGGAAAGCACGAAGATCGTGTGTGATCTGACAGAGGTATCACTAACAAAACCAAGCTTAGTGTCTATGAAGAATGCATTTTATATGCCCTTCTTATTATTCTTTTAAGACTTGAACAACATATCATTATCTCATGAAAGCACTGGAAAGGTTCCATTAAGCCTGTCTTTGGAGGGTCCTAAACATCAAATGGCAGTCTCTAACACCCTAGACCATTATTCTTCACCGAGCAAATGCATCCACTATTAAGATGCTCTAATAAGATGCGTTGAGCTGGGCACCTTATTAGGATCAAAGATGTTAGGCTAACTAAGCAGCTATTTAACGAAGAGTTACAATGTGGTACTCATCCGAGACATAAAGCTAAGAAACGTTTTAAGGATGTCGTCAAAAACAACATCAGGGCACTTTATATAGATCGTGGAGACCAAAAGATGACGGTAAGATGCTCTCTTTAAAAAAAAAAGTCATCTATGATGGCTGTAAAGCATTTGAAGTACCGAGAATCGAATAGTCCATCTTGAAAAAAGCACATCACAAGCAAAACATGACCTCGGTCCCTAAACATGTTTGTAATAGGGTTTATTTATCCACAGCTACAGTTGATAGTAACATGAGATATCATGACAGCAAACAACTGCTGAATTGTTTTATAAAGCTTCTTCGGCAGCAACCTATTGATAACCTGTCTTTTGTGTGACAAAATATGAGTCGCTTGCAGGTTTGAACAAGCATACAAGAGTGCATATGGGTAATACCAACGACAATGGTTGTTATCTTACTTGTCACATATTCGACAGGGGTTGGAAAGATAAACTTTGTCTGAAGATCCCCAAGCTCTCACACGAGTACCTTTAGCAGAATTTAAGAGATGGCCTTCTTTTATAATGAAGTCACTATATATATATAAATTTTAGATACATATATAAGACATCAGAAAATGACATTACATTCTTGATTCTAATTTCATGCCCATGTCTTTTTGTTCCCCCATATTTTTAACGAGGAACAATCTATTGAAAAAATTTTTTTTTTCTCTCTCCATTGTGTGATGGCTATCTGAAGAGGCTGGTTTCTCTTTGCGTATTGAAATAAATCTATAACGGCCAAATGATGGATTGTTGATGGTTTGGTTTGGTTTTACGGCACATCAGCTATTGTTGGTTATTTAATGCCAAATCCTGTTTTTACATATATATTAAATATATGATTTGTAAACTTATTTTGTATATATTGACCAACTCCTCTACACGGGTAGGATGTGAAACAAGGTCAATTTTTAAGCGGAGTTTAACTGGTTTTGATTCAGAGTTTTCCTTTTCCTAGGCTGATTGCCTAACCAAGGCTAGAGAAATCAGTCTGTCCTACTATTTAACCATAGCTAGAGGGAGAATAATTGGATTCATACAATTCATGTAAACACATTTTGTAGATAAGGACAATTAAATGATTAAATAGTTCTATGTCTAACAATTCAATTTAGCATAAGTCAACAAACTTAAATGGTTCTCAGTATTGCTATGTATAACTAATAATTCAATTTAACACCAGTAATTTGTTAACACCCTGTTAAATGATCAAACAGTTCTATATAGAAAAATTCAATTTAGCATTTGTCATTTGTTTGTACCCAGTTTAAATGTCAAGCAGTTCTATTTGACCCACAGATAGGACCCTATCAAGTGCTACCATTACGGACCAAAGTGGACCATGGAGCAATGGCAATGTAAGGGTACTCAGCATTCTTCAAAGCTCCAGCATTACTGGAACGTCATCATCAGATTGTTTAGTGTCGTATCCAGGGCAATCGTTGTAGGGGGGGGGTGATGGTCTTACTCCTCTGCAGAGATGCAGTCGGTTTATTTTACAATCCCAGTTAACTGAACTGATGGTTTGTTGAGTTAGTTCAATTACATGGGAATTTTCTCTGTAAGAAATTTATATATTGATTATCATACATTGAGCACCCGGGGAGATTTATAAGAATCCTCTTATATATTCTCAAATAGAATCATTCCCCATTAATCTTCTTTGGATATCACACACACACACACACACACACACACACACACACATTTATATATATATGGTCCATTGAAAGAATATGTATTTAAAAAGTTCGTTGAAAGAATATTTCATCTCGTAAGAGGTCGGAAATCAAAGTCTTTTTGCTTTGAAATCGTATAGTTTAACTTAAAGATAGTTGAAACAGACAATTTTAAGGTAAAAAGAAGTTGATTTCGGAATTCTTAATAGGAAAAATAGTCTTTTTGTGGACTTTCACGAAGGACAGTTGAAAGAAATATAGGTATACACACACACGTATATATATATATATATATATGTGCACATACATATATATACCCATGTACATATATACCTGCACCCACATATATACGCATACATTTAAACACTCCCAATATATCATATATATATATATATATATATATATATATGTGTGTGTGTGTGTGTGTGTGTATGTGTGTGTGTGTGTGTAAACCCCAGCTTGAGTTCCACATGAAACACTAGAAGAAGGCCAAAGCACTCATTAGCCGCAAATTTGTGAATATAACAACGAAGATGAAGACATCAGTCTGAATACTCTGAAAGAAATTCAGACAAATAATACCCAGCTATGGGTAAAGTAGGAGGATAGTTTGGGATCTCTAGATTTGGCGGAGTGACTAGTCTTGGTGAAGGAAAATCTCTGAATTTAGAATTGTTCAAGGGAATCTATGGCCCATTGGTGCACCGTTCTTCAGTTCATTCAAGAAGTGTGACTTGTTCTACACAGACCTTCACCACTATAAAAAAATTACTTATGTACCTTTTTCAACAGTTCTTTAATTGACCGGTTGGCCCCTTATACCTCGAGATCGACGGGATTGTGCTTCATATATGTAAATGTATATATATATATGCATATATGTACATATGACTATACATTTATTTGTATATGTATGTACATGGGCATATATATATATATAAATACAAATTTCATTAAACATAATAGACATTTTATGTCTACATATTTTCTTCTGGATCCGTTCGAATTCCTGTATTACTTTTATTGTATCGTTGAAGATTATGGCGTTTGCTTTTAAATGTAATTCTATTAAAAGCAAACGCCATAATCTTCAACGGCAAAGACGCCCTTACACAGTAGTAATATGCTAAAACAAAAGTTACATAACTTTTGAAATAGATCCTCCCCTGATGATGGCCCAAAGTCGGGCAGAAAGTACTAGGGATACATACAACTATGGACAATACATAAATCAATTCCCTCCGAATACGATAAAAGTAATACGGGAATTCGAACGGATCCAGAAGAAAATATGTAGACATAAAAATGTCAATTATGTTTAATGAAATTCGCATTAACGAAGAAATGCTGCCTCTATATATATATATATATATATATATATATATATATATATATATATTGTACTTTTTGTATATATATCACCAAGTCGGGCTGATAGCATGTAGATTCCTGACTCTCATCATCAGTCTTCATCATCCATCACTTTCAGCATCTCTTGTAGACTGTGTCCAGTATCTGCACATACCTGATGTATCTAAGTTCTTGCTGGTCGACTAACACTGGTGTGTCCATATGGAGTAGTTCATAAGAGAACGTCCTTAATTCTCCATTATATATATATATATATATATATATATATTGTTGTAACCTAATAAAAGAATGAATGAGTAATAACCAAAATGGTGGTTGGAAATGAAATGGAAATCTTTATAACATTAACAAAATACAATACTTGCCAGCGGCGTGAAGAGGGTAACCGTTGCTTACGGTGACTACTTAGTATATTTTCAACCATTCACCCTAACCTATTTATGAGGAATCGAACATACCCATAAATATTGGTATATATATGTATATATCAGACAAAGATGTAAATGCTTGAATAAAACACTGATCTAAAAATTAATACATTTCTATTTTTTTCAACTGAGTAAAAAGTTTGTTGAAAAACTGAAGCTATAAAGTTTTTTCTTTAAAGAAAAGATTGTCTTAGTTAGAGTGTAAATATCTTTAGAGAAAAAGTGAACATTCATGCATAAAATATAGCAGTTTTTGCCTTAATTTAAATAAATATATTTCATTTGGGTAAAAAAAATCTGTGTTTGTGTATCATTATGCAGTGGGGAAAATAAAGTTATACGATATATATTTATTATAGGGCTGCAACTGAAATTTGTTCATCAGCAAGTGTAAGCTGTAATAGCAGTATTAATAGATCTAAGCGAAACAATAACATATTCGCTCAATTTAAGATAATTAAACGAAGATGAAATTAAATGCTTCCTAAAAGGAAATAATTCAGATTTTCACTCAAAAGAAATAAACCGAAAAATGTTGAGTTAGTACAGAATAATTACGTACTTACTGTAGAAAATATCTATTACTTTGTTATTTATAAGTTTGAGTTAGGTTCGAAATTAGATTAAAAAAACGTTAATGATTTTTCCATGATTCTAACTGATTAAAAATTTTTGAAATGTATTTTTAACAGTCAAGGAGGAAAAAGATTTCTTGAAATATTTTGAGTTTTGTTCCTTCAAAAATTTTACAGTAAATCAAATATTGTCGTTTGTGAATCCTCCGAGAAATTTTATAACTAGCGAGTTCACGCTGGTCATAAAATACAAAAATACTGACACAAAAATTACAGCTTCTGGCACCTATTTTATGCACAAAAATTAAATTAAAATTTGGAAATCAGTTGATTTCCTATATATGAATATATATATATATAGAGAGAGAGAGGGGGGAGAGGGGGATTCTCTGTAAAGATGTACAATCGGATATTATTGTCGACTTGAGTATCAGTCGCTAAATATTTGTACGTGACAGAAAATAGGAATGAAGTATTTTCTTATACAAGCGAAAAAGTACAAGTGTTGATCGCTGTTGTAAATACAGCTTCAGTTTTTTTACTTTATAAATGAATTATATTTCTTATTTATTCATATTTACCCAACCCCTCCGATCGGGCAGGATATGATACAAGGTCAATTTTTAAGCGGAGTTTAACAGGTTTGAATTCAGATTCTTCCTTCTCCTTGACTAGTTACCTCACCAAGGCTGAAGAACCCAGTCTGTCCTACTATTTACCCATAGCTGGAAGGAGAATAAAGGGATTCATACCTTTCCCAACGGTATTAGAGCTATGTGAAATGCAATTAGCTTGGTCCAGGATATTTCTTTTATTTCTTATTTATTACATGAATAATTAATCATTGACTGGCTTTTCCTCGTGGTGCAGTGGCTAACATGTTGAACTGCGATACTGTAGTCAGCGAGTTCGATTTCCAGTCATGCTACTGGGTTCACTTTTGGATGAATACCCTCGAGAAAAGTATGAATCTCCTTTATCCGCCCCCCCCCCCAGCTAGTACTGCTGCAGCTCAAATGGAAAGATGGCTTTGGCACTAAATAACCCACAGAGGTTGATATGACATTAAACAATGAAACCAGAGTAAACTATTAATGAACCAAGTTACTCTTTTCATTTATAACTCATGTTATCCCGACTTATCTAAAAGCTTCACAATCAGACATTGTTTTGTGTAATATCCAGCACACTCAACTGAGTAAAATATGTCGGTGTCAAACCAATCTTTATCTCTTGGTCTCTGGAGAAATGAAATTAAAAAAAAAATAAGCGTCGGAGGCGGGAGATTTTATCGGTTGAAACGTAGGCATCTAAATATAAAAAAAAGGTTAATATTTAAAAGGGCTTGGAGTAAACGATCGCCCTATTTCAATCAATATTTTTGCAATGAGTCACACTTTAATGAAGTTTTATTTTAGGTGTTATCAAAAGATAAACATCACAACACGTATAATTGTTTATATCATGAAGTAATTTCATATCAATGTAATTTCAGCTAAAAGAAAATTCATTTAAAGGTTTAGAGCAAAACTCCTACCCGCTCTCTCTCTCTCTCTCTCTCTCTCTCTCTCTCACTATTGCCTTTTGTCTCTCTTACAGCGAAGACAGGCCATAGACAGATATCAAGCAATGGAGATAGATTGATGTGAATGAGATAGATCGATAGATAGATCGATAGATAGATATGTACTGATTGAGATAAGGCAGATATCAACAAGGTTAGATCGATAGATAGATAGATAGATAGATATAAACAGAATGAGATATAAATAACAATAGGTAGAAAGGTTGATGTGAACAGAGATACACAAATATGAACTAACTAAGATAGATATGAACTGGGTGAAATATATTGATAGATCGATGTATAGATGGAAAGATATGAATAAAGATAGATATGAATATATATATATATATATATATATATATATATATTGAGAAAGAAAAAGAGAGAGAGAGAGAGAGAGAAAGGAAGAGAGAGATATGTAGACTGATAGAAAGATAGATATGACCTGGGTACGATATATACACACACACACACACACACACACACACACATATATATATATATATATATATATATATAGAGAGAGAGAGAGAGAGAGAGACTGAGATAGATAGATAGATAGATAGATAGATAGATAGATCGGAGTCTTTATGGTTATTTCCAATTCCCAAATATCAAAACCCAAATCCATGATAGCCATTTGTGAACCATTGAGAACATACCGAAGATATTGTCAGTTGAAGACTTCCAGCACTGTTTTCATGTGTGGAAAGTATATCTTTGTCGGCAAGTGGTTTCCTAACGGAAGGAGATTTTTAAAAAACGGTATTCAATTAAACTGATAAGTATTTTCGAACAATCAGTCCCGTTTTCTTTATAGAGACACTACGTCTATTGAATGTTATGACAGACTGACGGTAGATATTGTTTAACTTGCAATCTTTCATGTAGAAAGTATGAATTGTTATTACAGATCAACTACGGATTAACTAAGATTTCTTAATCCAACGTTAAGAATGCAGAACGGATAATCGTTAGATAAGAAGACTACTTAAATGTAAATAAAAGGAAAAGAAAATATATCGCTGAATTTTGTAATCAAATAAAATGTATGGTACCCATATACGAGAGTAATTCAATAAATATTGAGAATTACTTTGAAAAATTGCAAAATAATATTTTTCACAATTTTTTCCATTAATGTAAAATCTTCATTCTTTGGAATTGGTTTATAGTAAAAATTTCAATCTGGCAGAAATATTTGTTTTGTGACTATTTAAAATAGCGGCAAATCAAATAGAATGCTTCAGGCTTGAGTAGAGGTCAGTCATCAAATATTTGGCGGCTGAGAAGTGCAAACATGTAAAATTTACAGAAAAATGTGTGATATGTAAGAAGAAGCCTATTTTAGTCAAAAAATATTTACAAATAGACGAAACATGGGTTTGCTACTACGAGCTTGTAATTAAGATTACAGTCCATGGAGTGAAAATACACTATAACGTTCTGGGTACAGCGGTTAATTAAGAAGATGATGCTGACTATCTTCCAGGATATGAAAGGACCCATCACTATTGATTTCCTTGAAAAAGTGCAACAGCAAACAGTGGTTCTTATTGCCAAATCTTTAGACTAAATTCACCGTATTTATTGAATGAGCCTCGAATCTATAACTGTTGTCTGTTTGCCGTAGCTCTGAAAGAAGAAGAAGAAGAAGAAGAAGAAGAAGAAGAAGAAGAAGAAGAAGATCTGGCATCTGGTGCATAGTCGGGGATGTGGGTGGAGAGTTGAATTCTTCTGGCCCGTCCTGACTTGCTGTCTCGTTTCGAGTAGCCAGAAAATCACAGCCAAAATAGATTCCTTAGTAAATTGTCGGAGAGCTTTCAAAAGCAAGTCAGATATACTTTTGCCCAAGTTAATTTGGAGATTCTCTATTTGATAACCGTGTTCATGCAAACCATCGACTCAGAATAAATTCTAGCAAAAAAAAAAAAAAAAAAAATCAATATTACCCGTTTGTTACACTCTACGCCTTGGTCTTCATTTTAACCATCAATTTGAAGACGACACTCCTGCGTTCTACTCATTATGCTATCACCATCATTGTTTTCAATAAATTCTCCGGTAGGAAGAACGTATTTTCATACTTGAAGTGCCGAAAGGCATGAACCTTAAAAGCACTGGCAAAAATAATACTTGTGAACATGAATGGAGACTAGCTGAATCTGTGAACCAGTGGATTTCAATAAAAACAAGCATCTAGGGTCAAAAATGACATTTTAAATGCTTTATTATCCATTTCTTTCCTTATTTCTTATGGCATATCAACATTCGTGAGTAATTTAATTCCCAAGCCACTCTTGTAGAAGAACAGCAGGGATTATATTCAACCCATTGCAGGAGATAACAGGGAGTTCATAACTTTCTTAAGATATTTTGTCCAAAAGTGAACGTAATAGCGCGACGAGAGCTCGAACTTGCTTACTTCACAGTTGCGGTCTAGCGTTTTAGCCATTACACAACAAGACCCCCTCTTTACGTCATTAAGTAGAGCCCATAAATAAGTACACTCGACCAATTTTTTATTGAAAAATTAATCTTCTTCTCAACTAAAAATCAACATCATCATCATTATCAAGTCCTATCGATAGCATGGAGTCCTTTAACTCTCTCTCGCAATTAGTCCCTAGGGCAACCGCTCTTGGTAGGTATGCTCACAGGGCTGATGAATGCATATTTTTGCTGGTCTGTTAACCCTGGTGTATCTATGCGTTGGATTCTATAGAAGAACGTCGCTTATGAGTTCTTCCTTACTTCGCCAGCAGTGCCCTGCATATCTCGCTAGTCTTATTTGGATGGTTTATGAGATGAAAAGTAAGTGGCCGTACAGTTTTGTGGGGTGCTGCTTCCTGGATTAGTGCAAAACAACATGAAGTATCCATGTTTTGTTCCAATCTGGGTTTTCTCTGAGCTTTTCGTTGGAATCCAAGTGTTGTATCCATACAGTTGTATTGACTCGGTTATAACTTGAAAAAAAAACTGTTTTACTTTCTCAGAAAGGTTAGATTTCTACGTGATTGGTCACTTGTCAACAGCTGACTGTTTTGATTTTATCATTTCCGGTAAAAATTCATATAATCAAAAAGGATGTTATTAGGTATTATTTATAATCAAACTTTAGAGCATTGAAACTCTGAATGAATATATTGCAGTTTAAAAATAAGTACAGTCCTTATATATATCAATGAAATTTTCATTTTTGGTCTGAGTTTCAATGCTCTAGCGATTGCTAATAAATTATCTTTTTATTAAAAGAACTGGTTGGGGTGTATTTATTTATGAGCGATACTGTATTAAATGAAAATTAGATTAGTTGTTATTTTTCAATGAATAAAATAGTAGGGTAGATTGGGCTCTTTAACTTTTGTGGGGCGACTGGTCTGGGTAAAGGAAAAACTATGAAATCAAAACCTGCTGAATTTTGTTCAGGAGACTCTGTGCCACATTGATGCACTTTTTTTTTTGTTATCAACTTATTCTAAAAGAGTGGCTGGTTCTACTCAAACTTTCACTACTACAAACAAATCACCTGTATAAGCAGCCTACCGAGTGCTGCATTATACATGCACACACATATATACACACACACGTATATATATATATATATATATATATATATATATATATATATATATATATATATATATATATTGTCATCTATAGACAGACTGTTTCGTTGTTTCCCAACTCTTCAGTGTGGCTAGACACGTAGGACGCTTGAAACTGGAATCGAAACCCGCCCAATTTTACGTTAGGCTTAGTATCATACAGCCCAGCCAGCAAGCGAACCACGTCAGCTCGGGAATTATAAGGCATTAAGTAGTAGCTTTCGTTTGTTTACATTTTTGCCTCACCGGATACCAGAGTGCTCTATTCATTCGAAGAGCTTTGCATTATGCGAGTGGCAGCCGTAAATTCCTTCACCAGTGTGCTCAACCCCCATGGGAAGAGTCCATCAATAACTGATGAAATAAATTTATAATGGAATATGCTTACTGATTTTCTTGTTTCTCAATGATATTTTGCTCTGCATAACCTTATTTATATATGTCTACATATATTATAAACTTTACATAAAACACTTAATTTGAATAATTCCATTTAAGTACACGGATGGATGAAGGGATGCATCCTCCCCTTCCCTAAAAAGGGGGACCTCGGATTAGCCAAGAAATACCGAGGCATAACACTTATATCCATAGTAGCCAAAATTTACAATGCCCTACTACGAAACCGCATAGAACTCAAAATTGACAACATCCTTAGGAAAAACCAAAATGGATTTCGAAGAAATAGATCCACGACCTCACAAATATTGACCATCCGTAGAATCCTTGAAGGCGTACGGGCAAAAAAACCTACAAGCAACATTACTATTTGTCGACTTTACCAAGGCCTTCGATTCCATTCACAGAGGAAAGATGGAACAAATCCTACTAGCATACAGCCTACCTAAAGAAACCGTAGCAGCAATAACGATTCCCTATAGAAACACCAAAGTGAAAGTACGTTCACCAGATGGAGACACAGAATACTTCGACATTGTAGCAGGAGTACCACAAGGTACTGTCTAGATTACGTGCTTAGAACATCGATTGATAAAATCAGAGAAAACGGCTTCGAGCTGACGAAGAAAAGAAGCAGAAGATACCCTGCAAAAATAATTACCGACGCCGACTACGCCGATGACATAGCGATACTGGCAAATACACCCAACCAAGCCGAAACACTACTGCATAGTCTGGAACGAGCAGCCGCAGGCATAGGCCTACATGTCAATGCACACAAAATGGAATATATGTGCTATAATCAAACAGGTGACATCTCCACACTAGACGGAACCCCTCTTAAACTAGTAGACAAATTCCCTTACCTAGGAAGCAGCGTCTCATCAACCGAAAAGGACATCGACTCGCAGCTAACGAAGGCATGGACAGCTATCAATTGTCTATCAATCATATGGAAATCAGACCTAATTGATCAAATGAAACGTAGTTTCTTCCAGGCAGCTGTCGTATTGACACTGTTGTATGGATGCACTACATGGACGCTAACAAAACGGCTGGAGAAGAAGCAAGACGGCAATTACACAAGAATCCTGCGAGCAATATTGAACAAGTCCTGGCAGCAACAAGACACCAACTATACGGCCACCTGCCCCCCCCCCCATCACAAAAACTATCCAAGTTAGACGAACCAGACATACAGGACACTGCTGGAGAAGTGATGTACTCCTATGGACCCCCACATATGGCCGAGCAAAAGGAGGACGACCAGCACGAACATACATTCAGCAGCTATGTGAGGATACGGGATGTAGCCCTGAAGACCTGCCAGAGGCGATGAACGAGAGGGAGAAGTGGCGAGAGAGGGTCAGGGGTATCCGTGCTAGCGACACGACATGATGGTGATGATATATATATATATATATATATACACCTACGCACATATATACCCGCATACTAGTACACAACCACACCCACACATATGTTAACTCCCAGCTCTTAGTGAAATAGTCGGGTAGATAGGACTTTTTATCTTTGATGGGGGGACCTGTTTAGGTTTAAGGAAAACCTCTGAAGCCAAGACCGGAAGAATAGTGTTCAGGAGAATTGGTATACCATTGTTCTGTTATCAGCTTATCCAAGAAGTGAGGCTGGTACTACCCAAACCTTCACCACTATAAACAAATCATCTATGTAAGCAGTCTTGCGAGTACGCAATTCTTCTGTTATCAGCTCACCCAAAAAGTGTGGCTTCTCCTACACAAGCCTTCACCACTATAAACAAATCACCTGTGTAAATAGTCTAACAGTTTATATCTTTAACCGAACTGTTATACGTTGAGATTAACGGGAGAATCCATCACATTGATGTCTTTTGTTTTGGCCAGTGATTCTGAACGAAGGTGATCAATTTTCTTCTTGACAAAAGATAGCTGGATTCTATTATTTCTATTTGAATATTATACAATCAAAACGGATATTATTAGGTATAAGATATTCATCCGAAACCCCACCAGGCCGAATTTGAAACAAGTTCATTTTATTGTGGGCGACAACGCACGATTCGAGACTCATGCGCGACCCACGCGAAGAAAGCTTGATCCCGTCGACATTTCCGATTTTGTGGCGTCTCAGGCACCAGGCAATGAACTCAGCGCTGCAAAGAAGGTATTGTCTGGGAGAACGGCCTCCTGGGACCAGGTGATTCAGCTTAATAACACCAATCAGACGCAAACCAGAAAACCAGAGACAGGACAAAGTATTATTAGGTATTATTTATTACCAAACACTAAGGTATTGAAACTCTCTCACAAAAATATGAATATGTGGCAGTCGAGGCTCTTATAGAATGTACTTAAACGAAAAGTAGAGAAACAAAATAGATCCAATAAAACAAAATTGAAAGACTGTTTGGTTTCAGAGTGGAATGCTGCAGAACATTCACGGGCAAACTTTTTCGAGAAACGGGCCGCATGAGACATGGCTCATCATCAGGCTGCTGTTCAAAAAAATTATCAAGGTAATTTCACGTTGAAGATACAACTAGTTTCACCACTGAAGATCATAAGCGGAAGCATCTGCCTTAGGAATTGGGAAAAGTCGATTTTCATCGCTTGTTAAAAAGATCTTTTCAGTATCTTAGTATAACATTATCACTGATACCAATGTGATGAAAACAAGCTTCTGCAGTGATGCATGACAAAATAATTAAAAGAAAAAAATCGATAATTGTAAAATCAATGAACTCAATATGAATATAGTCCGTGTATCGAAGAAAAATTTCAATGTTTTCATAATCTGTGAATCCAAATTTCATTAGAGATGTTTTCTGCGAATTGCAGGTGTATACTTTAATAATTGTAATTTTCCTCGTGAAATTGGATGGGTCATTCAGAAAGCCGGCCGTATATGGGCCGCGAGCCATTCGTAGGCCACGGGCCGAAGTCTGCCCTTGACCGCTGTTGAGTATAACAGTGCCAAAAAAACTTGTTTCTGCCCAAGGCGAAAGTCACTTGCTTCTGACTGTAGTCAGAACAGCACTTCTAAAGCAGAACTTACTTCCTATTTTCCCTCCCACGAAAAAAAAGATCAGTGTGTGCGACTCGCTTTTCTTTTCCTCCTCATTTTCACCCCAAAAGTTTCACTGTCTTTACGCTAACTAAGTGTCACTCTCGTTCTCGTTATCTCATAATGGTCATTCACGAATTTCCTGTTGTCGCTTTGAACGAATCCTTTATGTAAACGATAATTCATGTATACTCATTAGTGATAGTAATATTAAGCCGTCGAACCACATGAATCCCATTACAAATCTCCGCTTACACGAGAGACACATGAAGCAGCGCGTTCTTCTTGCTTCAGGTAAGTGAATGTTGTCACACAGAATTTGGTAATAAATAATATCTAATAATGTTATATTGGGAAATGAACGGTTTTTTTTTTTGTTGACCAACTTATTTGTCATTCTTTTCTGCAATCGGAAGATCCAATTATATTACACTCATATTTGCTGTCTTGCTCCAAATCTAAACTACGCTTAGTTTTAAAGACGTATGCTTAAATTATCCTGAAAATACTAGTTCCCACCATACTGAAATTAAGTTGAGGTACTATTTACCAACCCCTCCACTCGGGCAGGATATGACACAAGGTCAATTTTTAAGCGGAGTTTAACAGGTTTCAATTCAGAGTTTTCCTTCTCCTAGACTAGTTGCCTAACCAAGGCTGAAGAACCTAGTCTGTCCTACTATTTACCCATAGCTGGAGGGACAATAATTGGATTCATACCTTTCCAAGGGTATTAGTGCAATGTGAAATGCAATCGGTCTCGTCCAGGATTTGAACTCGTATCGCCGCGTTCATTTCCTAATTTCCAAAATTAAGTTGAGGTGAGCCGGCACAGTACTTAGAGGGGTGACTATTGAATAAGAACAAGTAATGTTAGCAACATAAAACCTGTTTAAATAAACTGATTTATAAAAAGTGAAGAATTAATTTACATCTAAATCAAAGATACCAGGATTTTATTATTTCTAATGGAACATTATACAATCAAAACGGATATTATTTAGTATGATTTATTACCAAACTCAAGAGTATTGACACTAAGCTGTGTAAATCCTGTGTGCCCTTAAATAAAATAGAGAATTTAAGTTTTTAAATTGAATTTGAAAAATAAACTTCGCTTGAAAATCTTTTAATCAATATTTTATTTCGATTATAAAACTGCAATGAAATATTCAAATTAGTATTTTAAAAATAATCTTTTGTTTGATTATGCATGCAAAATGGCGATGCTTTTTAGGATGAGAGATTGAAAAGAAAAAAGTTGAAAAAATCAAGAATGAACGAGAAATAAAAAACAAATCAGTATGGCCGAATATTAAACAAAACTGTTTTTTTAAAGAAAAAAGAAAAAAAAGGAAAAACAAAGAAGTATGTTCATTCTTTCACATTTTCTTCCGACTACAATCATTTCCATTCGTTTAAATACATCTCTTTATGGTCAAAATGTTTTTCGACCTTCCTCAGCAGTATGTTGCACTTATTGCCCTGTTGAATATTTTTTTTGTTCTCAAGAGGAGAAAGACAAAAATGTATCTGAAGGAGGTTGAACAATGCATCAACTACATCATTTTATGAAAAAAAAAATAAATAAATAAAAACAAAAAAAACAAAAAAACAAAAAACAAAACAAATCAAAACATAAAAAATCTATAAGAATTGTTTTATAATAACAACTTTCTATTTTCTTTCGCAAATTCTTATAAGAAATCATCTGAGTTAAGATTTTTAGGTTCTTGATATAAATTCAAGAGTAAACGTTGTAGCCACCTGGACATCACCTTTGGGAAGTCTTTTACTTAGTTTTAAATATTCTACTCCCATTTCTATTTGGCCGATTTCCTACAGTTCTTTCACAAACATTGACTCCAATTTTGAATTATTTGTTTTTTCATTTCTTTTCTTGCATATTTTTTATTTTCAAAGTATATTCCTTCGAGTTCTTTTTTATCCTGATGCTTGGATGCCTTTAACGGTCTACCAGATGATTTTATTTCCCAACCACTCAATTCCTTTTGTATCAGCACAAATTTTAGACACAGTTTACTGAGAATAATCAAAGTCTTTTGCCACATTCCATAGTGCATTGCCTTCTTGAATGAGTTTTAAAATCCTCTCTGTTGTTTTACTTGACAGTTCTTTTGTTGGGGTATTGTTTCCTTTCAATTAGACATACAAAACAGCTTATTGAGGTCTTAATAAACTGTCTTTTAACTGTTGACCGACTAGTAAATCTAGGCTTTTGAGTGTATTTATTTTAGAAATGTAAATTACAAGATTTTTCCATGATGCTTTTTATTCATCATCAGATTATTCCATTCTTTCCTTTGTAGGGAATGGAAATTTTTTTACCACTAATCTTATAATTATGGAGATGTTTAATGTGTCAGTTTGTCTGTAACAGAGACTATTTGTCATCCCAGTCAGCTAGGGCTGTAGAATACACCGACAGCATTTCTGCAGAGGAGTAAGACTCCCCAAACGAGTGTCCTGTGGCCCAGTCGGTTGGGGCTGTAGAATACATTGACTGTATCTCTGCTGAGGGGTAAGATCCCCCATCCATATAACGACTGTATTGGAGGTGCCCGTGGTATAATGGTTATCGTCGTAGGAAATGGACACGGCGACACGAGTTCAAATCCTAGACGAGACTGATTGCATTTCACATTGCACTAATACTCTTGGGAAAGGTATGAATCTATATATTCTCCCTCCAGCTATGGGTAAATAGTAGAAGAGACAAGGTTCTTTAGCCTTGGTGAGGCAACTAATCTAGGAGAAGGAAAAATCTAAATTGAAACCTGTTAAACTCCGCTTAAAAATTGACCTTGTGTCATATCCTGCCCGAGCGGAGTGGGTGGTAAATATGATAACGACTGTATTGGATATGTCACTAAACAATCTGATAGTGATACTCTAGTCCAGAAGCTCTGGTAAATGTGCAGTACCCCTTCATTGCCATTAATCCCACGTCCACTCTGACCTGGAGTGGTAATACATGTTCGGGTCCTATCTATGGGTCAAATAGAACTATTTACTCGACGCAGTTTCTTCCAAGCAGCGGTCGTGTCGATACTGCTGTATGGATGCCCTACATGGACGCTTACTAAACGTATGGAGAAAAAGCTTGACGGCAACTACACAAAAATGCTGTGAACAATATTGAACAAGTCATGGAGGCAACACCCCACAAAGCAGCAGCTGTACGGCCACCTACCACTCATCACGAAAAGTTAGACGAACCAGACATGCAGGACACTGCTGGAGAAGTAAAGACGAACTCATAAGTGATATACTCCTGTGGACCCCTTCACATGGATGAGGAAAAGTAGGATGACCAGCTAGAACCTACATACAGCAGCTGTGTGCCAATACGGGATGTAGCTCATAAGACCTGCCGGAAGTTATGAACGATAGAGAAGGGTGACGATTAAGGGTCAGGGATATCCGCGCTGATGGCGCGATGTGATGATGATGATAAATTGTGTGCAAATAAATGACTAATGTTAAATTGGATTGTTTGTGTTTGATAGCAATACTTGAAACCACATAGCAGTGTGTAAATAAAACTATTAGTATTAGATAGGAATGCTTGAAGCCATTTAAGTGTGTACAAATGAATGATTAACACTAAATAGAATTACTCATGCTACATAGGAATGCTTGAAATCGTTTAGTAGTTTGTAAAAATTGAATCATTGGTATTACATCGTAATACTTGGAACCATTTAATTGTGTGCAAATGAATAAATTGTGTTGAACGGAATTATTACTCCTTTATAGCAGTACTGCCCAATTTTACTTTACGTATTGTTGAAAAATCGTGACATTGTTTTAAATCCTTGTGCACAAAATAGGATAAAACTCGATATAAACAAGACAAAAAATTCGGCACGTCGAATATTCGCAGGATCGATAACATGAAACACTGCGTGAGGTTTACCCTGTTATTGTTATTATCTCCCTCATATACGTGACTGAAGCTGGTGTGGAATGTATATATATATATAGTATATGTACTATGTACACTATATATATTCGGCTATAAAATATGTATATGTTTATATCATGCAATACTATATGTACGATGTTATATACTGTATATACTTCATATATAGTGCTTATATATATATATATATATATATTTCTCTCTCTCTCTCTCTCTCTATATATATATATATATTAAGTATATCAGATGTGAATATGTACATTAACTATACTATATATAAATACATTAAGAATACTATTTACGAGGATCATTAAATAAGTTTCCAGACTTTTTTCGTATGGGCACGTTTATTCATAGTACACACATGAAATTCTAGTCCCCTTCGAAGTAATCTCCTCCGGCTGAAATGTACTTGTTGTACCGTTCCAACAACTTCTGGAAGGCCCCATAGAAGTCCTCTTGTGTGAGCGTGTCAATGACCTTCGTCTCCTCAATTGTCTCATAACGACAGCCTCTGAGCTTAGGGAATAAGCAAAAGTCACAAGGAGCAAGGTCTGGACTATAGGGAGATTGGGGAACTGTCTAGATGCCCATCTTGGTCAGTTAGTCAGTGGCAAGGATGGAGTTGTGGACTGGTGCATTGTCCTGGTGGAAATACTACTGACCCGATTTCAAGAGTGCTGGCCTCCTCCGACGGAATCTCTTGCTGAACACCCTTAAAACCTCAACATAGTAACCCAAACCGTTTGGCCAATCAACTCTGGTGTATTGACTTCCTTACACCTTCCACACCTCTCATCATCGCTCACAGAGTCCCAGCCTTCCTTGAATCTCTTATGCCACTCAAGAACTGATGTTCGATTCATGCAAGATGGTCGAAAAGCATATTACATATCGTTGGTCGAAAGTGTCCTCACGTCCAGATTGCATTTTTGAAATTCACCAGCTGTGACGAACAGACTTTATTAGGGTGTATTCCAATTGCTGCTGTAGCTGTTCATTTGAACCTGAAATCATAAAAATTGGTCAGTCATCTCATCTGATCTCATGTATAGCAATAACATACTGAACTTTCAAGTGTCTACGACAATTTTAAATGCCTGTACAAAAAATCTGGAAACTTATTGAATGCAGCATGTATATATATATATATATATATATATATACACACACATTATGTATACAATATATATATACATTAAGTATGGTTCATATATATATATATATATATATATATATATATATATATATATATATATATAGGGTAAATTAAAAAACACTTGACGACTATATAAAATGTCTCCACCTTACCTGGTTTAACTACCTCGGTCCTAATTGAGACAAGGGGAATATCTAGGATGGCAACAACTAAGTTAATTAAAAGAGATATTAGGAATAAATGTAAATCATGTATGAGATAGCCATTAGTTAAACGATCTTGGTCTGTTTAGAAAATCCCACCTGCCAAGTAGGAGGAACTACTACAAGAACGCAAAATTAGAAGGGACTGACCAGTAGATTAATTCCACTCCTGTTTCTTAATCGTTCTAACATATAACATGTCAACCCCCTCTGCTCACGCCTATGAATGAAATAATTTGTAATTTGATTTCCACCTTAGTCTTATTTTTATTTTTATTTTTTTATTTTTTATTTCTTATTTTTATCTTATTTTCTGATTTTTATTTTTTTATCTTTTATTTTTTTAATTACCTTATTTTATCTTCTGAATGCGAACTGTAACTCCACATTTGCTACTCTGCGACGGGAGCAAAGCATGTAAAGAGTCATCTGACGAGACGGAGAGTATAGCAATAATATTCTCCGCCGAAATAAATTTATTATGACGACTTAACCGAGTTTGAGTTTCCATTAACTTGTACTATATATACATATATATATATATATATATATATATATATATATATATATATATATATATATATATATATTTGTGTGTGTGTGTGTGTGTTTGAATAATTTTAATCAATGTTATTTAGTAAATAATCTTAATAAAGTGAGATGTGAGTGCTATTTTCATTTTGTATAATTTACATTACACTTGACCAATTAACCCTATATATAAGTTATATGTTTTACGATATATACTGTATATATCATATCATGTACAATATATATTAGATTTTACGGATTAAAAACACTTTTAGCAATAAATTTTTATCTTATATATACATATGAGTGTGTGTATGTATATGCTTACCGCTAGCACTTGAGTGAGGAATTATCGGCTGCCACATTCGCGTAAATGCAAAGCTATTCTCACGAACTGAGCACTCTGGTAGCAGATAGTGTATGTGTGGATATATGCCTTAAAATTTCTTCATTTCAATGACGATACCTCAGATATAAGATATCCGGTTGATTTTACATCAGTCAGGTTTCGATCTCAGCTTTGAGAATCTCATGTGTTTCACCATACTGAAGATTTGTGCTACTACGAAACTGTCTGGATGACATGTCTGATTTGGTTTTATGGCATCTCAACCATTTTAGATTATTTAAGGCCAAATTCTGTTTATATATATATATGCATGCATATATATTTAAAATTTATATACATATATTTATATATATATATATATATATATATATATATATATATATATATATATATATATATATATATCTAAACGCATTTTGTTGATAACGTTTTTAAACGATCCGAAGATCATTCTTTTGCAAACAGTTAAATGTTTCCAAGTATTGTTTTCTATCACAAACAATACTGTTAAACGCCAGTCATTTGTTTACACACAGTTAAATGGTCAGATAGTTCTATTTCTAACAATTTAATTTAGCATAAGTCATTTGTTTGCACACAATTAAATAGTTAAACAGTTCTATTTAACCCATAGATAATACCCTTTCAGTTAAAAACAACTTCAGGCCAGAGAAGACCCGAGAGTGTAACGTCAATGCAAGGCATTACCCAAAGCTCTCGTTCTGGAGCCTCACCATCAGAATACTCATTGGGAGGAGGTCTTACCTTTTTGCAGAGAGGCAGTTGATGTATTTTACAGCCCCAGCCGACTGGGCTTATATATAGTTGAGTAAACAACTCTTTTAAAAACGTCTTTTCATAAAAAGTGCTCACTATCGGTCAGTAGAGTAGGATAAACCTATAATGAATACATTTTTACTCACTTCTTTCTGGTTGTTTCATAACGGCTAGTTTCATGCTTCTAGAAAAAAAAGTCCTTCAATGAGACTTGCGAATAAAGAATTTATACACCAACTTAGTTCTTCCTATTCGCAAGTCCCATCTGAGGATTTTATTAAAAATACATTAAACTGGCATTAATGAGACTGCCACAGAAATGTAAGTAAACATTCATTCATTTTAGATTATATGCACACGAGGGTGAACTGAAAGGTTCATTGGCTGTAAAGATCACACGATGCTGTCATTTTTGTTGTGGATGACTTTTTAATCAATGGGGTGCAAGTACTGCATGACTGATAGAAGAAGTGTGTGGACCATCTTGAAAAAATCCCTCACTTGTCACAGTACACGTTAGACTATGAACTTTTTAGCCGAACCGATTATATATATATATATACATGTGTGTGTGTGTGTGTGTGTGTAACCTGATTATATTTTTAATTTAATAAACTAGGTTTTTTAATTTAATCAAGTAGGTTTTTATGGCATATCAAATATTGTCGGTTATTTAATGCCAAATCCTGTTTATATATATATATATATATATATATATGTTACAAGTGAATAGTTTGTGCTAACTTGATCTTTGAACGAGATTTTAGAGCTAATTCATTTGCACACAGTTTAATGGTTTCAAATATTGCTATTTAGCATTAAAAATTCTAATATAAATAATTTACACACAGGGGTATAGTTTCAAATAATTAGTAATCATAATCCTTTGCAAATGATTGGAAATCCTATTTGACTTATTGATCGGGCCCCATCAGGCACTGTTAATCCGGGTCAGAGTGAACATGAGAGAAATGGCAATCAAGAGGTACTCCGCATTCCGAAAAGTTCTTTACCAACAGATCCAGTTTAAAGTCACATACAAAAAAGTCATAGTAGGTGGGAGTGTTAGCCCTCCGCAGAGGTGCAGTCGGCATATTCTCCAGCCCCAGCCGTCAGGGTGGTAATTTATTTAAGATTAAACGTACAGATAATATTGTGGGATTACAGACATGATAGCAAATACAGAGAGAAACATTAGAACCTTTAAAGAAGACACGAGTATGATTATTTTGCCAGTAGACAAAGGCAATGCCACCGTTGTTATGGACCAAGAGGATTGCCAGCAAAAATTGGCAGAGCTCATAAGGGTTGGTCGTTGCTAAAGGGTTGGCCTGCCATCCATTAAGCTGATTCTTCGTCATGAAAATCCTCGTTGTATGTAAGGAATTCTGCCTACTTTATGGAAATAATTAAAATTTCTCCTATTCAATCCAAACGTATGATGAGCTTCGATGTCGTGAGCCTTTTCACTAAAGTCCCCACGGCTGAGACTGTATTAGTTTGTCCGCCAAAAGCTAGAACTTGAAACAAAACTGGTAACCCTTACTAACATAAGTAAATGGCATCGGGTTGCGATGAGATAAGTTCGTTAAAAATAGCCTGCATCCACAAGAAAGACAACTGAACAAAGTTCAACATTTCGTCCGGTAGGCTTGGTAAAACAAGATATAAATAAAAAAGGAAGTAAAGTTATAATGAAACAAATACGAATAAAACAATCACTAATAAACTTGGTGAATGCTTTAATATTCCGCGGTTTACCGCCCTTTTGGCTGAGGTTGTAGAATATGCCGACTGTACCTCTGAAGAGAGATTTGTCCCCTTACGAAAAATGGAGTACTTTGTATTACATTTAACTGAATCTGATGGTGAGGTTCCTGTTCTGGAGATATGTGGAGTGTTAAGTATCAATTCATTGCCATTACTCCAATGTCCACTCTGACATAGAGTGGTAGTATCTATTTGTATCCTATCTATAGGTCAAATATGTCTGCTTAGAAATTATATATATTGTATATGAACACGTGAAAAACAAACAAACAAACAATTACATAAAAAATGTAAATGCAAACGAACAATGAACGCGATTCCCTAACCTTTAGGCATAAAATAACCCTAGACGCGTTGATATGCTGATAAAATCAATCAGTCACTCGTCGACACATGAAGGCGGGAGAAATATCTATTGGCTCTACTTTCTTTGTGAGTCTTACTATGTCATATTGTGTTTGTCTTCTCTCACCAGCAAGAAAATCAATCATCGTGAATATCATCATCATCATCATCAAACATCCAGCTATTTCAAGGGAAATGCAAATTGTTTTGTTCCAGATCAAAGAACGTGAACTCATACATAGTCACTCACTCAATTAGATAATTCATATAATTCATATATATATGAAAAATGAAGACTTCCATGAGGGAAACACACGTATTGTAAACAAGCGCATAAAAAATTCTGTCAGCTAAAATGAAGCAGCACCGGGGCGTGAACTGATAGATAATAATAATAATAATAATAACGCCGTAAGAACCAATCATATCAAAACGAAAATAGATAAGACGCAATAAAATAGCAAACGTAGGCTATGCGGTGACAGAGATGAAACCATCAATCACGTAATTAGCGAATGCAGAAAATTAGCACAGAAGAAATATAAGACTAGACCAGACTGGGTAGGCAAGGTGATCCACTGGGAGATGTGCAAGAAATTTAAATTTGACCATATGAACAAATGGTATATGTACAACCCAGCACCTGTCCTAGAAAATAACACACATAAACTCCTATGGGACTTTGACATACACACGGATCACCTAATCTCGACCAGAAGACCACACCTAATAATAATCAACAAAAAAAAAAAAAAAAAAGAAAACTTGCAAAATTGTCGCCTTTGCTGTTCCAGTTGACTACAGAATAAAACTGAAAAAATGTGAAAAGAAGGATAAGTGCCTCGACCTTGCTAGGGAATTGAAAAAACTATGGTACATGCAGGCGACAATTACACCAATTGTAGTTGGTGCGTTTGGAACAGTAACAAAAGGATTACTAAAGAGACTGGAGGACTTGGAGGTTGGCGGGCGTGTGGAGAGCATCCAAACTACTACATTATTGAGAACGTCCAGAATACTGAGAAGAGTTCTGGAGACTTGAGGAGACTTGCTGTCACTCAAATTCCAGTGAAAGACCATCAGCTAAGGCTGATGTGAAAAACTCTAATGAGTAAATAATAATGCTGACCACAGGGGAAAATTGAAAGAAAGCAAAACGAGAGATAAGCACCGAGACCTTGCTAGAGAACTGAAAAAAACTATGGAACATGAAAGTGACAGTATATACCAATTGTAATTGGCGCGTAGGGTACAGTCACGAAAGGATTAGGGCAGGAGAACGCGGAAATTCGAGGACGAGTGGAGACCATCCAAACTACAGAATTGTTGAGATCGGCCAGAAGAGTCATGGAGACTTGAGGACACTTGGTGTCACTCAGACTCCAGTGGAAAACTATCAGCTAACACTGGTGTGAAAAACTCTCAAAAGAGTCAATTAACCGAAAGAGTGTCATGTTGGCAGAGATAAAAGTCAGACTAGATGAGATAAATCACGATAATAATCTACCTTTAATTATACGAGTATATCGTGTAATAAACGACTTTTTAAGGCCAGTTTTTCTCCCCCACCAAAAAAAACAAAAAACAAAACAAAACAAAACAAAACAAAAAACAAAACTAAAAGAAAAACAAAACAAAAGAAAATAAAAACAAACAAACAAACAAACAAACAAAAGACCGGGTCAGTCATTATACGAAATATGCTTTTGAAACGTTGAAGTATACCTTGTTTCTCGGCCTGACTTTCGATACAATGTTGTGTGATTTTTATCTATCAAAGAAAAAAGTAAATAATGCTTCCCATGCGTATATAATCAATTACCTACATACTTATTTTATTATCACTGCCATTGTATATCTGTGGAGGAGTTTTAGTGTATCTGGAATATCCAAGTAAACACAATAGGTTACATCAAAGTCTTGACTACATTGTTTATTAAGGTATTGCATTGATTTTGATTGTATTGGATATTGACTGGAAGATCCATATGACATGCCACATAAGTAGTGTGGGAGACATAACAGGAAGTGGACCTGTTTCCTAAAGTAAACAGGACGTAGGTTGTTCACCAGTGAAGGTGCTATGTAAATTACGTGGGTGGCATGCAAGAAGGCAGTGTGTCCACGTGCATCGTGCAGGTGGGAGGTATGACCACGAGGATTTGCGTGGGCACCCGGAAAATTATATAAACGAGGGAAGATTTCGACCCCAGCAGAGACGAGCAGAGACCAGAAGACCGCCGAAGACAGCAACTAAACGTCATGTTAATCTAGTCTCTGGCCAAGCGCCAAACTGCCTAGAGTAGAGAAGCGGGGAGAATCTAAGATTATTTGATGCTTTGAAATGGCTCTCTATGAGACTCACGAAAGTAGAGAACGAAGCAGAAAGGCAGAAAATGTGTATTTATGCTAAACTGAATTGTTTCGAATAGAACTGTTTTGACATTTAACTGTGTGTAAAAAATTATACTTATGCTGAACTGAACTGTTTGAAATAGAACTGTTTATATGTATAAAAATGAATTTGGCATTAAATAACTTAAAATGGTTGATATGCCATAAAACCAAAACAAACCCGATCACTTATTCCGAAAACAAAGGCTATTAGTTAAAAATAATTCTTTTTAAACGTACTTAATCAATTACACAAACTGAGTGTATTACAGTAATTCTGAAAATATAGATGAGTCTTTGAATGTTTTCTCTTTGTGTCGTTGGATGTTAAAGAAATATTTTTGTAGGCTTGCACAGCCAAAATTTGGAGGTCGTTCCTTACACGTAATATGTGATAAAAACATCACTTTGTAGCTAAAAATTACGGGTTTTTCATTCCAAGAAGTCATTCATCACTCGAGTATATACGGTATACACAATATATGAAACCGTATATACAATATTTGAATAGGCAAAGAAAAGTTAGGCGCAATCTGTCTTACTAGGAAATGACTGTATGCTAATTGGTTTACAATCATACCATGTCAAACAGGAACATAATCTTTATTACATAGATTTACACGACTCAAGTTCATAATAAATTGTGCCAAGTAACGACACATGCAAAGATTGGGCGCGCTCCTGGCGAACGCCCCGGGGCCTGTTCTGGACTTCGGTCCGGAGCATGGCCCTGGAAAAGGAACAATGGCAGACTTGGGGCCTTTAATTAGGCACCTAGTTTCAACTAGGCTACCTTCGGGTGGGCGAGCTGCATTTTTGTCTCCTTTGTCCCCCTTGTACGGCACTAGACCATGCGTCTAGTTTAAGCCGCAAACTGGCATACGTGCCCGGACCCACATTTGGGTTCGTGAAACTGCTTGCCTCATCAGGCTCACATTGCACTAAGTGAGCCGATAAGCAGCACAGACAAGCAGGGTTCGAGTCTCGGCTCGTTCCCGACCTTCCCCTCCCCTTTATCCCCACTTTAATCGGCCTTCGGGCTTTTGACCTTGTGTCAAGTCGTGTCTGGTGGGAGGCAGCGACAAATACTTGGAAGGTGAGTACGCACACATAACGCAAATTTCTTAAAGATTGAGGAAGGAAACGCGATTAGAAAAAGCTACATGGGAACATCAAAAGAATGCTACGTGTTGTTTTGAACAAATCCTGGAAGCTACATCCCACAAAACAGCAGTTATACGGCCACCCGCTTCCCATCTTACTAACAATCCGAGTAAGACGAACTGGACCTGCAGGACACTGCTGGAGAAATAAGGATGTACTACGCCCTCACAAGGACGCGCCAGTGTATTCAAACCAGCAAAGACTTACACACATACATAGAGGAGCTGTAAGGAGCGATGTATGATTGAGAGAGAGAGAGAGAGAGAGAATGTTAGTGAACGCTTCAATCCGACAAGATTATGATGACGATGGAAGGCGAAGACACACATTTTCGAAAGGAAGTGGCTAGATTTATTTGGTTTGGTTTCTTTGTTTAATGGCATATCAACCTTCGGGGGTTATTTAATGCCAAAGCCATACTTCTTGAAGAACAGTGGTACTATTTAACCCATAGCTGGAAGGCTAAGGGGGTTCATACCTTTCCCAAGGGTATTTGTCCGAAAGTGAACGTAATAGCGCGACTGGAGTTCGAACTCGTTTATTACGATTCCGCAGTCCATCGTTTTAACCATTACACCACGATAACATCCCCTCGATTTATTTGAGGGTCTCATATTTTAATGGATGATACACATCAACTTTTATTGTAGAAAGCGTGGGAAATGACTTCTGGTTTAATTTATCCTTCTGCTTTAGTGGAGGATGTAATCAATTCGAAATTGATAGAAGCTCACAGGTATCATTATCTGGAAATCACGCATTTTAGGATTTTAATGACAATATTGCACACGTTAAGACTCAACAACATTGTACTGAATGAAAAAATTCACGAGAGAGATATTAATGGATTCAAATAACAAAACTCCATTTAAGAGTCAAGACGATTTTTCAACTTAAGAACCTATACCATTTCTTCATAGCACATGGAGCACATGACCTTAGTGTAATACTTAATAAGCAAGTCTTACACACCAGTTACAGCTGAGAAGTGAGTTCAACCCTCAACAAGCCCTCTATTTAGGGCCTAGTGCAAATTCTTTGCCATGCTAAATTTTGGAGATTCATACACGATGTAATTCTTACCAAGCCAGTGAAAAAGACCATTCTAAGTGATTGTTTTTTCACAGCGTACCCCATACTTCTGGCCTTGTACCAGACTAAGCAAAGCTTAGTCTCAGTTAGCGTAACGGTTATCGTCATAAGAAATGGAATCGGAAACCCGAGTTCAAATCCTTGACAAAGCTGTTTATGTTTTACTTCGTGCTAATGCCTTAGAGAAAGGACAAAAAGTTTCTTTTTCTCTCCAGCTATTGGAAGATAGTAGGCCAGACTGGGTTCTTTAGCCTTGTTAAGGCTATCAGACTAGGAAAAGGAAAAGATTTGATTTCAAACCAGCCGTAGTTGGCTTAATAACTGACCTTGTGTCACATCCTGTTCGTGGGGGATGGTTTGGATAGATGCATACATGGGAAGGAAACGAAATGGGAACAATGGCATATGGGAAGTATACGACACGAGGTCAATTTTTTAGCAGAGTACAGTTGGTTTGAACTCCTTTATTGTGTTTTCCTTCTCCTAGACTGGTTGACATACAAAGACTAAGAAGCCCCGTCTATACTACTATTTACCTTTAGCTAGTAGCATTTTACTTACTGTCCTATCCATCTAAAGCAATTTTCTCTTAATTCCATCTGGCGATTATGTGATCCACTTGAAAGATGTTGTACTTTTGGTGCACTGACATGTTGTGCATTTGGTACCCTGACATGTTGTGCATTTAAAATCCAGATTGTCGAAGTGTAACGTTGTTTAATTCGGGAACTTATGCTTTACGAATTCCAACAGAGCAATTTAGGTGCACTTTATCACAGCACCGTAAGCAGAGAAATTTCGCTCGGCTTTCAACGATCTCGAACGATCAGGCATAGACAGGTAAGCTCCAGGGGAAAATTCCGCAGGGAGAACTGGAAGAGTGTCACGTGAGCTTGGCATTTTAGTCCACTGTGGTTGGTCACCTTGACGACCTCATCCCGAACAGATGAAATTATATCTCACGTTATCAAAATATTGCAAAACATTTGACTCACTCGAGTATATGACAAATAACTACCACTACTACTACTACTACTTGTAATCATCATCATCATCATCATATCGCGCTGGTAGCACGGATATCCCTGACCCTCTCTCGCCACTCCTCCCTATCGTTCATCGCTCTAGGTAGGTCTTCAGGACAACATCCCGTATCCTCACATAGCTGCTGAATGTATGTTCGTGCTGGTCGTCCTGCTTTTGCACGGCCATGTGTGGGGGTCCATAAGAGTACATCTCTTATGAGTTCGTCCCTGCTTCTCCAGCAGTGTCCTGCATGTCTGGTTCGTCTAACTTGAATAGTTTTAGTGATAGGGGGCAGGTGGCCGTACAAACTGATATTTTATAATAACTATTACAAGTAGTGAGTTTGACTACTTGTAATAGTTATTATAAAATATCAGTTATGTAAATTAAATAAATCAATAATCAACTATTTATCCTGTAACCAATGATTTGCTTGTTTCAGTAATCATAAGTAATATATATGTATAGTTATCCACAGACAGATTGTTTCGTTATATCTCAACTCTTCAGTGTGGCTACACACGCTGGACGCTTGAAGCTGGGATCGAAACTTATCTAACGTTAAGGTAGACTTGGTATCTTACCGTTCAGCCATTTTGACTACATACATCAGCCGGGGAATTATAACACATTTTGTATTAGCTTTCTTTTGTTTACATTTTATTCTATCGGATGTCAGCGTGCCCAATTCGTTAGAAGAGCTTTATATATATATATAGTGTCGCTTCCTGCTCTAGAAGAGGGGTTGGTAAACACACACACACACACACACCCATATATATTTATATACATATACGAGTTTGGGTTTGGTGTGGTTTTATGGGATATCAAACATTGTAGGTTATTTAATGCCAAATTCCATTTTTATACATATAAACAGTTCTATTTCAAACAATTCAGTTTAGCATAAGTACACATTTTAGATGTCAAAAACATTTCTATTTCTATTTTGTGCTATGAAACCAAACCAACCAAACCAACCAATCTTGGATTGAAGTCAGAAACACCAACTTGGATTGAAGTCAGAAACACCAACTGAAAAAATGGACAAGGGAAAACAGCAAGTTTTAAAAAAATAAAAAAAGAGTATCTCGGGAGAACGAGAAAACTACTCGAAACCATGCTATATAACAGAAACCTCATCAAAAAGGATTAACACCTGGGCTGTCCCCCCTAGTAAGATACTCAGGACCATTCTTAGAGTGGATAAAGGAAGAACTTCAACAAATGGACCAGAGAACAAGAAAACTCATGATGAGATGACATAGGTAGTATGTGTCAAGAAAAGAAGAAGGAATTGGATTTGTTAGTCTTAAAGATAGCGTCGATACATCGATAAGACGATTCAAAGTCTGCATTAAAAGAACAAAGAAAAGCTAATTACAGCAACCAGAAACAGCACAAACGATACAAGGATCAATAACAATAACTAGAAAACAAAAGTGAGAAAGAAAAGCAGTTGTATGGACATTTCAAGCGACAAACAATCGAAATCTCACACGAAAGGCCTTGGACATGGCTAAGAAAGGGAAACCTTAAGAGAGAAACTGAATCTCATCTTATAGCAACACAAAACAACGTCATAAGGACAAACTACGTTAAAGCAAAAAATAGACAAGATGCAATAAAACAGCAAATGTAGATTATGTGGTGATAGAGACAAAACGATCAATCTTATAATAAACGAATGCAGCAAATTATAAGAAGAGACACAGCCGGGTGGGGAAAGTGATCCACTGGGAATTGTGCAAGAAATTTAAATTTGATCATACGAATAAGTGGTATATGCACAACATAGAATCCGTCCTGGAGAATGAGACGCACAAACTTCACTGTAATTTTGAGATACAAACGGATCACTTAATCTCGGTCAGATGACCAGACTTAGTGATAGTCAACACGCAAAAAGAGAACCTTCCAAATAGTGGACTTTGCCATCTGGGCAGACCACAGAGTGAAAATAAAAGAAAGCAAAAAGAGAGATAAGTATATAAACCTAGGTAGAGTAATAAAAAAAAAAAAACTATGGAAAATATTTGTGCACTTGTTACAACTGCACACGGTACAATCACCAAAGGATTTGATAAAAGGACTGAAAGACTTAGAAATCAGAGGATCAGTAGAGACCATCTAGACAACAGTATTACTAAGACTGGCCTGAATAATCCTCTGAAAAACCATCAGCTAACTTTGGCGTGAATAACCCTGAAAGGAGTAAAATAATGATATTAGTCTTTAGTCGAGGGTGACTCGAAGGTTCCCTTTTCAATAGCTACTACACCGAGATGTAAAGAAGGGCGCTACTTCATTCCCTGGATTGTTCCACTTTACTCTTGATCCTTACCTTATAATGCTGAGTGTTAAGCAAGGTGGCATCAAATACCATTTTTTTAGGTCTTTGATATGACTCGACCTGGGATTGAACCCCGGTCTCCTGGACTATTGGCAAACACTCTACTCATTAGACCAACGGCCCGGTCAAATCATGATATTAATAATAATAATAATAATAGACAATGCTTCATGGAAAAAAACAAACAAACGAATAAAAGACCCTTAAAATCTTTAACCTAACTTACTAGTCAGTCTGGACGGGCGTCACTGTGGCATAGTGGCAATCGAGTTCGAACCCCTGTCGTGCTATTTACGTTCGCTTTTCAACTTAGGAAAAACTACGAACTCTCTTATTCCCGCCCACGACCACTACAGCCCTTTTACAACGATGGCTTTGATATTAGATAAACCATGAAGGGTTATATGCCATTAAACAAGGAAACTAAACTAACCGAAGAGAATACTTTGTGCTCGAGAGGATTTTGAACCTGATATACGTCAGATTTCTCTTGTCAAAGAAGTCAAACACAGTTTTAGTGCGCGTGATGCAGGCAAAGTTCAAACTCTTCGAGACAAAATACCTTTCAATCAATGTCCAGACAGAAGACAAATTATCAGCAAGACAACACTCGATTTAAAAGTACCCTTCCCAACAAACAAAGCAGAGCTTTTCAACAAGCAGCCGCGCTTAGCTGGGAAAATTACAATCGTCATAATACGATGTTTGAATAAGAACCTAGAACAAATAAATAGTTTAGACTTCTCGAGCAGATTTTATGCCATGTTTGTTCGTCATGAATTAGAGACTCATTTATAAAGTTGATGCAAAAATTTCTGGCGTTTTCTGAAAAAAATCTTTTATTCCTGTCAATTCATGGCATCATTATTCAGTCATCAAAATATTTTTCTTGCCTTTCCATAACCTTACAACCTTTTTCAGCTAAATTGAGTGTTCCTAATTGATGCAAAAGTTTCCAGCATTGTCTTTGATAAAACCTTCAATTCAAAAAGATTCAGGGAACCATTATTCAGGCATTAAATATTATCTTGCCTTTCCATGTCCTTACAACCACGTTCAACTAAATTGTACGTTCCTTTGAGGCGCTCTGTTTGGGGGAATGCTGACAGGGACAAGAATTTTTGCCCTTGCCTGCGTAAGGCCCTTATTATAAAAAAAGCCTTGTGTCATACTCTGGCATGTTTGGGGTATCAGATGAATACAGGCATATCAACGTTTATGAGTTATTTACTTCCAAATCCATCCTTTTTGAAGCCATCCTTGTAGAAGAACACTAATAGTACGATTTAACCAATAGCTTGGTAGGAGGAATAAGACGGTTCATAACTTTCCGCAGGGTATTAGTTCAAAAGTGAACGTAATAGTTCGACTGGGGTTCGAACTTGCTTACCAAGATGTTGCACTACAGTAAAACAGCCACTTCACCATGGGGGCATCCTCGTGGTGTAATGGTTAACGCGCTAGCCTGCAGAATCGTAATAAGCAAGTTTGAACTCAAGTCGCGCTATTACGTTCACTTTCGGACAAATACCCTTGGGAAAGGTACGAACCTTCGTATCCTCCCAGCTACGGGTTAGATAGTACCGCTACTGTTCTTCTACAAGGATGGCTTTGGCATTAAATAACCTACAAAAGTTGATATGCCATTAAACAAAGAAATCAAACCAAACCACTTCACCACGGGGCCTCTATCTCCTTAACATATGATCCACGTCCATAAATCATGATTTTGAGATTAATTTTCAGTTATGGAAAAAATCACTCAGAATTTAGTCTGTTGGTTATGGGAGGGTGTTTTATTTGCACAATCTTGTTTTGGTTTGGTTTCTTTGTTGAATGGCATATCAACTTTCGTGAGTAATTTGATGCCAAAGCCATCCTTTTAGAACTTAATCATTTTTATAATTTCGCCTGCTCAGAGCACACCTTCATTAAAAATGTTTAATAAACAAATTAAATATACCAGTCTCACTACATTTGGATCATACAAAAACAGGGATGATGGCGGATTGATTCATTTTAACGGCATGTCAACCCGTGTACGTTTATTTAATGCTAAGAGGTTAGGGAACTGCGTTTGTTAATTTTGTTATGGACGTATTTATATTGACAATTTTTTATGTAGTCGTTTCTAAACAGTTTTTTTTTTGCACACAGTGATATGATATCAAGTATTCCCATGTAATAAAATAATCTGCACACAATTGTATGGTTTCAAGTATTCCTATCTAATACTAATAATTACATGGTTTCATGTAATCAAAACGAATATATTAATTAGATAACTATGAATAGACTAATTAGAATTCTTCACTCGTTCCTATATAGAAACATGGATGCACTGCCATTACATCGGGTACCTACTGGGTTCTGTTCACTGAATAAGTCTTTTTCCCCATTCGTTGATTGATTGATTTTATCGGCATATCAACACGTCTAGGGTTATTTTATGCCTAGAAGTTAGAGAATTGCATTCATAGTAGATTTATATTCACATTTTTGTGCAATTCCTTAACGGTTTTTTGTACGCAATTATATGTTATCAAGTATTTCTATATGATACAAATAATTTGCACAGAGTTGTATAGTTTCAAGTATTCCTATCTAATACTAATAATTATATAGTTTCAAGAAAATATTTCTATTTAATAATAGTCATTTGCTTGCACACAGTTACTTGTATCGAATATTTCTATCAAATGCGAAGAACTTTTAAATAGATCTATTGGATCCATAGATGGGACTCTGGCAGGTATTAATACAAATCAGAGTGGACCTGGGAGTAATGCCAATGAAGGGCTACTCTGCACCACCCAGATATCCAAAAGTGAAGTCTCACAACCAAATTTACTTCAGTGATATACCAAATACAAGGAGATATATGTGGTTAAAATGTTTTTTGATTTATTGATTTTAATGGCATGTCAACCAATTTGAGGTTATTCTACGCCTTGAGGTTCGGGAACTACGTATATTGTATGTTCATATTTACGTTTGTTTTGTGCAGTTGTTTCTTAGGAGTATTTTTTCTTTTTTTCTTTTTTTGCTCGCTGTTACATGATATCAAGTATTCCTATCCAATACAAATAATTTGCACACGGCTGTATGGTTTCAACTATTCCTATGTAATAATTATAAAAATTATGAGGATTCATGTAATCATTTCTTTTCGAAAATAAACATTTGTTTGCACACAGTTATATCTTTTTGACTTATAATTATCCTTACTAAACAATTATAGCTTCAAGTAACTATTGTTGATATAAATAATTTACAGTTATTTGACATCAAGTATTATTGGCATACATGTGTAGTGTTCTCTAATGGTCCGGCAGACCAGGGTTCAGTCCCTGGTCGAGTCATACCAAAGACTCAAAAAATGGTACTTGATCCCACCTTGCATAACACTCGGCCTTATAAGGTACTCATCAAGGGTAAAGTGGAGCAATCCAATGGAGTAGCGCCCTCCCTTACATCTTGGTGTAGAAGCTATAGAAAAGGAAGCCTTTGGGTCACCCTTGACTACAGTCGCCAACTTTCCTTATTATTGGCATAATGGTTAGAGTGTTTACCAGTGGCATGGGAAACCTGGGTTCAATTCCAGGTCGAGTCATACCAAAGAATCAAAAATGGTACTTGACGCTTCCTAGCTTAACACAGTATTATAAGGTGCAGATCAAGGGTTAAGTGGGGCAATACAGGGAAAGCGGTAGTGCTCTCCTCTAAATCTTGGTAAAGTAGCTATCGAAAAGGGAGCTTTCGGGTTACCTTCGACAACGATTATTCCTATCTAATACTAATAATTTTTCAAACAGATCTATTTGATCTATAGAGAGGATCCTAATAAGAACTACCATTCTAAGTCAGAGTGGACCTAGGAGTAATGACAATGAAAGGGTACCTCAAATTCCCCAGATTTTCAGAACTGGAGCCTCATCATCAGTGTCATACCTAGGACACTTTTTGTGGGAGGGTGTACAGCTGTTATTTTGTGGGATGATGCTTCCAGGATTTGCTTAATATATCTCGTAGCATTCTTGTGCAGTTGCCGTCAAGCTTTTTCTCTATACATTTAGTCAGCATTCATGTGGTGTGCATCCATATTGTAGTATGAATACGACCGCTGCTTGGAAAAAATGTGTTTTATTTTACCGGATAGGTCTGACTTCCATATGATCGATAACCAATCAATAGTTGACCGTGCCTTCGCTTGTCGCGTATTGATGTCATTTTCCGTAGAAGAGACGCTGCTTTTGAGGTAGGTGAATTTGTCCTCTAGTTTCAGGGAACCACCATCTTTCAGTGTGGAGATATCTCCTCTTTCATTTTGAATAAAGCACAAGTACTCTGTTTTGTTTGCATTGACATGAAGGCCAATGCCACCTGCTGCTTTCTTCAGACTATGCAGTTGGGATTCGTCCTGGGCGGGTATATTTGCCAGAAGCGTTATGTCATCAGCGTCGTCCGCGTCTGTGAGAGTTTGTGTGGGGTATCGCCTGCTTCTTGCTTTTTCCTGTATGAAGCTATTTTCATTCATTAAATCTATCAACGTTCGAAGTACGTAGTCTCTGCAGATTATGAACAGGTATGGGGCTTGTGTATCCCTTTGCAACAATGTCAAAGAAGTCTGTATCGACGTCTGGTGAGCGAACTTTTGCTTTCGTGTTTTTGTAGAATATTATAGCTGCTACTGTATCCCTGGGTAGACCGTAGGCTAGAAGTATTTGCTCCACCTTCCCTCTGTGTATGGAGTCGAATGCCTTAGAGAAGTCTACAAGTAAGAGTGTGGCTTCAAGGTTTTTTGTACGAACTCCTAAAATTCGAAGGATTGTCAGAATTTGCGATGCTGAGGGTCGATTTCTCCAAAAACCTTTTTGATTTTTCCTTAGAATTTTCTCAATTACAAGAAATACAGTCAGCGTCTTCTAAGCCGTGCCGACAGGGAATGAAAATGGATTGCAGACGAAATTACTTGTTCTCCCTCTCTCTCTCTTTCTATATATATATATATATACATAATTCATAAATTAATAGTTTCTCTCTCTCTCTCTCTCTATATATATATATATATATATATGGAGAATTAGAAGATGACAAGATGTGAAAAATAAGAGGAAATGTTATCTGTATTTTGGTTTACCCATTTTCCCACTTATTTTTCACACACACACACACACACACACATACACACACACATATATATATGTGTGTGTGTGTGTGTGTGAAAAATAAGTGGAAAAATGGGTAAACCAAAATACAGACAACATTTCCTCTTATTTTTCACATCTTGTCATCTTCTAATTCTCCATATATATATATATAGAGAGAGAGAGAGAGAGAAACTATTAATTTATGAATTATGTATGTCGAGTCATACCAAAGACTTTAAAAATGGTACTTGATACCACCTTGCTTAACACTCAGCATTATAAGGTACGGTTCAAGGGTAAAGTGGAGCAATCCTGGGAATGGAGTAGCGCCCTCCCCTACACCTTGGTGTAGTAGCTATCGAAACGGGAGCCTTCGGGTCATCCTCGACTATGGTCGCTAACTTTACTTTACTTATATATATATATATATATATAAACAGGATTTGGTATTAGATAACCTGTAAGGATTGCCATAAAACCCACCCATCCAACCAAATCAAACAAGAGGTACAACCGCGGTGCATGACATGTTAAACACTTTATACTGTTAAAGACTTCATCATAGAAGATAGAGCTTTTGAAAAAATAAGTGGAAAAGTTGTCTGTATTTTGGTTTACCCACTTTTCCACTTATTTTTTCACACACAAACACACACACGCGTGCCCGTGCGCGTGCACACATACACACACACACGTATATATATATATAGAGAGAGAGAGAGAGAAAGAGAGAGAGAGAACAAGTAACTCTGACAATACTTCGAATTTTAGGAGTTCGTACAAAAAACCTTGAAGCCACACTCTTACTTATAGACTTCTCTAAGGCATTCGACTCCATACACAAAGGGAAGATGGTGCTAAGGGCGGCAAATAAACTTGAATGTGATCCTTCTGGGGTTTATTTCATATAAGTATACTTAGCGCATGTTTCAGACTTAGTGTTCCTCTTCAAGAGGCTACTACTGTATTTGTTTTGATTGAGATGTGATTCATCTTAATTCAAATTAACTGATTTTTTATTTTCATTTTATTTTATTTTTCATAGTAACAGGTATGAACTTGGTGTGTTTGTGGGTGTATAAATTGGCATATCTCCATGTATATCCAGGCTGATGATTTTCTTTTCTCTTTCTTCCTCTTTGAGTTGAATGTGTATAAGAACGTATTAATACGTATTCAATATACATGCAGTCAATGCTTTTCTTTTTATTTTTTTTGTCTTTTCTCTCTCTCTCTCTCTCTCTCTCTCTCTCTCTCGCTGATTCATTTTCCCTCTAAAATTTGACTGATCTCTTTCTTTCTTTCTTTCCACACACACACACACACACACACACACACACACATATATATATATATATATATATGTATGTATGTATTAGCCTAATTTTAGAGGGGAAAAGACGTGTATTTTCCTGGGGAGGTCAGTTGAAATCTCAAATTTTCTATTGTTCCATTCAAATGGCGACTATTTTCGACACCGATCTTCGTTTCTATCACTCATTAAAATGTCTTTAATTCTAAAGTGATGAGACATTCTGACTGCGCGAATCTCCCTGGAATTGCTGTGAGAAGACTGAAATAGCTCTGGGAATTGGCCACTTTCTTTAGAAATAAATGTGATTACAAGATTGCAAGTGTCAAATTCAAGGTTATCAGCATCTTAATGTATCTTACAATAACTTTAATCTGGATAACTCCCTCCATCTCTCTCTCTCTCTCTCTCTCTCTCCACACACACACACACACACACACACACACACACACACACACATATATATATATATATATATACATATAAACGTATATTTATTCGAGGGTCATTTAAAAAGTTCTAAGCCTCACAGAGAAGAAATCGGAGAAATACGACAGTTCTTCATTATTATTCTTTTATATTATCTCCCTTGAAATCAGTGCACTTCGGCCAGCGATGTTGAAGGATTGCATTTTCATCACGGAAGAAGGTGAGATCCTCGTGCTCCAAAATTTCCTCCGCGGCATTGTTTCCAAAATGGCGACTACGCAGGTGGATTTTGAGTTTAGGAAACAGGAAGAAGTCAGATGGAACTAAGTCGAGCGAGTAAGGGGGATGGGATAGTAATTTAAAGCCACAGTTGGCTGCTTCAACCGCAGCAACCTGAGCAGAGTGAATGGGCGCTTTATCCTGGAGCAAAAGCAACCTTATCTTCAGCTTCCCTCGGCGTTTTGATTTGATTGCTTCCTTAATTGGTCAAAATTCTGATGCATGGTACTGTCCATTAACAATTTTTCTTTTTTTTTTCAGATAGTGGTGGAGAACCAGAGTGCTTTTTTCGGTGGTGGAGAACCAGAGTGTTTTTTTCGGTGGCGAAGTACCAGAGTGTTTCCACAATTTGGTTTGAATCTTTGATTTAGGCTCAATCTGGGGAACCCAGATTTCATCTTGAGTTAGTGATCTGCAGTGGAAATTCTTAGTGTTACGCTAGAAGTGTTTTGGAAATGTCATCCGTTTTCAGCTTGAGATCTGGCGGCAGCAGTCTGGAAACCCTTCCAGCAGATCGCTTGCTCATCCCAACATCTCATTTAAAACACTGCGGACCGTCATATTCTTCAATGAAAATAACCTATAAGTCATACACCCTGCAGAGTGGGCATTCACACTTTGAACAAATTAAAAAGAAAGAACGATAAATTAAAAACAAACAGAAGGAGGGAGGAAAGAAAAGACAAAACAATAAACTTGAGACAGGAAAACATAAGAAGGCGAGGTTTGAAGAATTTGTTGGTACTTTGTATTTGTGTTTGGCCATCTCAAGTGCCAACAGCTACCAAAAATCCTGATTCATATCTGGTTATCGTCTTTTCCGCTTATCGTCCCGTCTCTGCCTGCCAACATGGTCACTCTGACTGTTTGAGATTCCTCTCTGCTTGAGTGTTCCTCCGAACTGCTAACCGTCTTGACTAGCCAACGTGCCTTGGTCCTTCTTCACCCTTATCTTGTTCTTATATACATGTATGTTTCCAGCTTGATGCTTTCGTCAGAGAACATGTATGACACAAGGCCTTCTTAATGGTGTATTCAATGAGACTTGATATCACTTGTGCTTGTAGTCTGAATGGTTTTCAGTTGGTTATGTTTTTTTTTTTATAAATGTGGGTCCTTTCTTTTTCTTAGAGTTCGTTTCTCTTAGCCTACTTTACCCCTTATTTACTTTTTGTATTTGATAGATTGTGTGTGTGTGTGTGTGTGTGTTTTGGATTTCACTTGTAATTATTTTTTCTCTGTGTACGTACCAAGTGTGTGCTTGACATGTTCTCTGAAGAAAGCATCAAGCTCGAAACATACACGTATGTAAGAACAAAATAAAAAAATGAATTCTAAAATATACAAATCTCTTCGTGGACCAACCCATCTTAAAATATTTTTATTCTCTCTTTGGACCTACAACAAAAATTTTTATATATATATATATATATATATATAGCGTAGACTTAGGATCTGTGGACTTTGGTGACTGTTAGTTTCTCAGCAACGTGATCATCGGATGATAGGCGAGAAACTATGTTTTACGCTTACGTTTGCATATGCTCTATCATTGATATTGAGCACTCTTTATTTATAAATATACCAAGCAATACCATGTATATGTGCGCGTGTGTGTGCGTTTGTGGCTCTCTCACTTTGTGTGTGAGTATGAGAGAGAGAGAGAGAGAGAGAGAGAGAGAGAGAGAGAGAGAGAGAGAGGAAACTGTAAGTTGTATATGAAAGGAAAATGCTTTAAAATCAGCGAATAATTTATCAAATAAAATATCGAAGTTTTTGCCACGAAAGTAAATATTTACTTTGTAATTTGCCATGTGACTAATTATGCCAACCCACATTTCAGTCACATGACCCCCAAAATAGAATATAAAAAAATTACGTCTATTCAGCTGAAAAACTCCGACATAAGGAATTCCAGCTCACCTGAGAATCGTAATCGTGAAACTCTGAGTCGTTAACGACCCGCAAGGACTAAAAATGGATAAGAATAATAGAAACAAAAATTGAAATATGAAGTTGTATATCGAATGCATTGATGTATAAATGCAGAGCAATGCCATTAAATACTTCAATTGTAAAAAATGTAAAGAAAGATAAGAACTCACGACTCAATGTTTCACAAATTTTAGTGTTAGATAACAATACTTGAAATTATTTAATTGTGTGCAAATAGAATTATTAGTGTTAAAGAGCAATAAGTGATGTACTCTTATGGACCCCCACATATGGCCGAGCAAAAGCAGGACGACCAGCACGAACATACATTCAGCAACTATGTGAGGATACGGGATGTACTCCAGAAGACCTGCCAGACGCGATGAACGATAGGGAAAAGTGGCGAGAGAGGGTCATGGATATCCGTGCTACCAGCACGACATGATGATGATGATGATGATGAAAAAGCAATACTTGAAACTATTTAATTGTGTGCAAGCAAAATGGCTGATATGGAATAGAATTATTGGTGTTAAATGGGAATACTTGAAACCATTTTCGTATGTTGGCTAACCGTCATTGAAAGCAACCTGAAGGCTCCCTTTTCCATAGATACTTCACCCGAAGTGTAGGGAAGGGAGCAACTCCTTTCCCTGGATTGCTCCACTTATCCTTGATACGTACCTTATAAAGATGAGTGTTAAGCAAGAAGGCATCAAGTACCACTTTTTGAGTTTTTGGTATGACTCAACCTTGGATTTAACCTCGCTCTCCCGGGTCACTGACGAACACTCTGGCCTTTATTTCAATAGGCTGGTTTGAAACCATTTAAGTGTGTGCAAACAAATGAGCTCTGACTTGTTTAAAATGCTACCCACAAACTATTAATTTATAAATTATATATATATATATATATATATATATATATATATATAACCAGGATTTGGTATTAGATAACCTATAAGGGTTGCCATAAAACCCACCCATCCAACCAATTCAAACAAGAGGTACAACCACGGTGCATGACATGTTAAACACTTTATACTGTTAAAGACTTCGTCATAGAAGGTAGAGCTTTTGCTCTCACCAGTGAACTCTTTTTCAACGTAAATAATATGAAAGATTAATTTGAAGCTGTCTACATAACAGATTTAAACAGATTTAAAGCAAAATTGTCTTGTAATTTCTATCTAGCAATCCGTTTGATATTTTAAAAACCAACATATCTATCGACAAACTGCTCGCTTACAAATCATATATTGTCAACAATATGCATTCTCGCTCTGTTGGCTGGAGCTGTAGAATACATCGACCGCATGTCTGTAGAGAGGTAAGACCTTCCCTAATGAGTGTCCTGGATATGACACTAATCAATCTGATGGTGAGGCTCCAGTAATGCTGGAGCTTTAGGGAATGCGGAGTACCCTTCCACTGCCATCGCTCCCAGGCCCACTCTGACCCAGACTCTGATAGGGCCCTATCTATATGTCAAATAGAACTAAACAGTCTACATATGGTAAACTGAATTGTTTGAAACAAAACTGTTTATATATATATATATATATATATTGCATTAAATTACTAACAATCGTTGATATGCCATAAAACCAAACCAAACCAACCCAAACCAATATACATTCAACAAACTGAGATTTAGCATCAAATCACCCACACGAGTTGATATGCCATTAGACAAAATAACATAACTTAAGCCCGTTCTGCGACTCCGGATTCTCCTTCTCTCTTTTGCTATTCGTTCCTATCGTCCATCACTCTTGGCTGGAGATCTAGGCAGCATCTTCTATCCGTACAGAGCTGATGTAAAAAAGTCTTGGTTATGTTAGGCCTCTTTGTTTTGATGGCATATTAACCTTCGTGGGTTATTTAATGCCCAAGCCATCCTTGTAGAAGAAAAGAAGTGATACAATCTAACCCATTGTTGGGTGGATAAGGCGGTGGTAACTTTAGTGTGTCCATGTGTAGGAGTCCACAGGAGAAGGTCACGTACAAAGTTCATCTCTGCTTCTCCAGCTGTGGGCAGCATGTTTTGTTAATTTTACTCGGATGGTTTGTGAAATGGAAGGCAAGCGATCGTACAGCTGCGGTTTTGCAGGCTGCTTCTCACGGGATTAGTCCAAAACATCTCAAAAAATACTTACGTAGTTCACGTCTAACTTTTTATCAGAGCGCTACGATAAAGTCCATGTAGTGCAGCTATACAATAGTACCACAACAGCTAAAGCTTGAAAGAATTCTCGTTTTATTTCATAAGGATTTGATCATTAACTTGTCGACAGCAGTAGTTGGAATGTTGATAGCATAGGCGAGAAACTGACTGTCACCAAGCAACGTTTACGCTTTCCTAACTTAAATAGTCAATATCTTTTATGATCAATACTGATCACTCTTTATCTAACAATATAGCAAACTATAATATTAATATATATGATAGACATATCTATATATAGTAAAAAAAATGAGAGAAAATAAAGTAATACTCCACAGGTAAATATTATAGAGCAAATATAAAATTATTTAGAAAATGATCGATCATTTATCTCACTACTGAGAGTTTCACGAAATATATCGTTAGGTGAGCCTTTGCTATACCAGCTGATGAAATATGTAAGTAGTATATGTATATATATATATATATAGTATTGTGGAAGTTTTCGAAATTTTCCACCATAATACATGTTTTAGGGGGCATCCCATATTATCCCCTCTTATTCAGAACCTCTGCAACAAAATAAGTTAATTAATTAAGGAAATGACTCCAATGTCTTATCTTTTGAAAAAAAAAGGGGAGAAAAAGGAGGCGTGAATTCACTTTTAGAAAAGCATTGAACACATCTATAGAAATGGGATAATTTTTAGTAATCTACAAGAGCTTAAAGTGGCTAAGACTTTGGCACGATAGTATAATATACGAGGAGTGTCTGGAAAGTAACGGGACTGGGTGTGCTACCTGAGCAATGGGCGAAAGAAGGATAAACATATTGTGTTATCATGTAATAAGATAGCTTGGGAGTATATTTAATTTTATTTTTCTGGTACCGTTGTATTTTTTCACATGCATTTCAGCTATGAGTACTGGGTAAAGAATGATGACCAACGAATAAGCCTGAAGTTGAAATGCTTCAGTAAGGGTATGAATAAACCTGAAGTTGAAATGCTTCAGTAAGTGTATGAATAAGCCTGAAGTTGAAATGCTTCAGTAAGTGTATGAATAAGCCTGAAGTTGAAATGCTTCAGTAAGTGTATGAATAAGCCTGAAGTTGAAATGCTTCAGTAAGTGTATGAATAAGGCTGAAGTTGAAATGCTTCAGTAAGTGTATGAATAAGCCTGAAGTTGAAATGCTTCAGTAAGTGTATGAATAAGCCTGAAGTTGAAATGCTTCAGTAAGTGTATGAATAAACCTGAAGTTGAAATGCTTCAGTAAGTGTATGAATAAACCTGAAGTTGAAATGCTTCAGTAAGTGTATGAATAAGCCTGAAGTTGAAATGCTTCAGTAAGTGTATGAATAAACCTGAAGTTGAAATTCTTTACTAAGTGTATGAATAAATGTAAAATTGAAATGCTTCAGTAAGTGTTTGGAGTTAAAACCATGTCACGCATACGTGTTTTTGAGTGGTAAAAGTGGCGCAAAGAGGGATTGTGAGGCGGTGAAACATAACTCTGGGAGCGAGAGGCCTTCAACTAGCATGACTGGGAAACAGCGAATAAGGCAAATGATGTGTGGCGATCTTCGGTACACTGTTAGAGTGATTGCAAATCAGCTGGATGTGAAAAGTGTTTAGAATTTTATCACCGAAGATTTGTAGGAAGTCTGTACAAAATTGGTGCTTTGACTACTGAATGATGATCAGAAGGAACACCGCATGCAGGAATTCCTGATTTACTTCGTAGAGTTATTGGAACATTGATGGTCTCATTTTTAATATCAAAATTCATTAAGAGGTAACCCATTTTTTTTAAGATACAAAGCTGTTTTATTTGGATCCAACATTTTACAGCAGTAAACGCAAACACGAGGGAAACGTATCTCTTTCCACCCTACGTCTAACCCAACTACTCTCTTTGGGTTTCAAAACTCAACTGCCGAGATTCAAAATTTACTATTTTCTATATTTTCTAAAATACATTGCATTATATCATCACCATACACGCGTCCACAATTTCATTATATTTTTATTTCACCTCAATCCCACTCGATGACACAACACAAATGCATTTCATTTACATTTGGGTTTCCGGCGCCAGATGACAGGTGTCAGTTTCATAACTTCGTGCGCGTGCACGCAGTACCGAGTACAATTAAAATAAAAGACCTCTTAACAGTGTACTCCCACACCAAACTAAATAATAAAATAATTAGCATAATTAACTATCAATAAAATAATCAATATAATTATCACCCTAATTATCTAACATTATCAGTGGTGATGACACAAGGAATTTTGAGTAGGACCCGGAAACCAAGTACCAACGCAGTCAGTGGGAGTCTCCGACGTCATCAAATCCAAAGAAAGCATCCAAGTGATGTTGATCAAGTTCCAAGATGTGAGGGGCATCGTCTACAGCAAGTTCTTGCTACTGGACCAGACGATCCATCAGCAAGTCTACAAGTAGATACGGTGGCATATGCCTCGTTCAGTGCGCGAAAAGAGATGAGAGTTGCAGAAGGGCTAATTGTGGTTAATTTACCACGATAATGTACCTGCTCACAACGAAAGGAACTTTAACCACACGATTCACCTGATCTTGCACGGACTGACTCTTTTCCTCTCCCCAAGCTCAAGGGGATCATCAAGAGAATCCGTTTTAAAGGCATGGAGGCATCCCAGAAGAAGTCATCCAGCAGTGCAGAGAAGCATGACAAAAGGATGGGAAAGTAAATTAGACTCGAGGAGGATTACTTTCAAGAGAAACCATGTAGTTTGTTGTTTGGAATTGAAATTGATTATTTGTGATACTAGTCGTGTTAATTTTCAGATACTCAGCGTATATATAAATATATAATAGACAAATAAATATATAATTACATTTGATATTTCTTTCATGTGTACGTCACGTTTGCTAATATCTTACATCACGCTATGTAGACGGTTGATTAACCACTTTTCTAATATTTCCGTCGGATGATTGTACACACCATATTGAATATCAAGAAATAGACTTCCAGAGTTAATTATAATATTTTTTTTAGATTTTTTGCCTGCTCTTCTATATAACATCTAGCATGTTTTTATGCAAAAACTCTTTTCTTATTTGTGTTGTTTTTAACACACACACACACACACACACACACACACACACACACACACACACACACACACATATATATATATATAAATAATAATATATATATATATATATATATATATATAATTCTTTAAAATTGTATTATATGAATATATAGCGAGACGTGTTGGTGTGTCTTTGTAGATCTTTATATCTGTCCGACATTCTATATTAATAAACTCAACGTATATAGAGAGATATGAACGCCCTTAGATAGATTGAGTGATTGATAGATTTATACAAGTTGTTATAACTTCTTACTCATACGCACAGACACAGACACACATATCTATGTAGAGTTAGACACTAGCTTATTCTAATACGTAACAATACACACACACACACACACACACACACACACATATATATATATATATTCTTTAAGAAAAACAACAAACCAGTCACATTAGGATTATAAATTTATTTCCATCCTGTTACGCGTTTTTGAAAATTTCAAAAACACGAAAAAATTTAACAGGACTTCTTCAGATCCTATGGATAAAAATTTTTTTCTAGCTTTTACCTATTATATATATATATATATATATATATATATATATATATATATATATATAAAGTAGGTAAATGCTAGAAAAATTGCATAAAAACTGAGCAACCCTACTTGTGTATTTCTTCTGCTTCACTTACCACCAAATTGATTTCAGAATATCTTTAAGCAATATTTCTATGTATATTGAAATGTTCAGATCAAAAAAGAAAAAAAAATCAATCAACGTTTTAATACAAAGTGGTGTTTTATAAAAATTGATATAATTTCATAATCTAATAAGCTGACCAATTCTCATTCAAATGATCTCAAATTAACATCATCGGTTGAAACAATTCCAAATTCTGTTTAATGTTTCGAAACTTTTTCATTTCAGCTACAGAAATGTTATTCTCTGAAAAAAAGACCACCCCTCCTCAAAACAAACAAACAAAACAAAACAAAAAAAAAAAACAAAAAAAACAAACAAACAAAAAAAAACAACGTTTGAACATGAAACGTAGAATTTGAAATTGTTTTTACGCATGATATTAATTTGATATCATTTGAACGAGAATTAGTCAAATTATTTGATTTCGAAATTATATCAATTTTTATAAAACATCCTGTAACATACCCATGATACGGATATGTGAAACGTACATAGAATGTTCATAACATATATACATAGAACATAAGAATCCCGAAACACGAAAAACACGTAACGACTTCTTAGTTCAGGTACGAAACTTTTTATTATCTTTGAGTTAAAAGGTTTTTCGACATAAGGAGAGAGATACCATCTTTCTATGATGACTTTTCCATCTGCCTCAAACCACGTGCGCACTCGATACAAGGCCTCGGCGAGCAAGCGAAAGTCACCCTTCTTCTTCAGACAGCAAGACTCAACTCACTGACTTTTCTAAAAAATCTCAGCCCACGCTTCCGGTGCATGACGTTACTCACATCCCTGGTCATATCCTCTACCTGGGATTTTTATTGTGACATCTCTGAATGACACGTCCGCTCCCGCGTGCGTGTGAACACCTGCGCTCATGTTTGCACTTAACTAACCCATGCACTGAGCGAAAGGTTCTCAGCCTAACTAAACCTAAAGGCAAGATATATAAAACGAAATCCCTCGGCCATTATTATTACACACCTCAAATGATATAAAGACTTGTTAAACAACTCGTATATGTTTGTTTATCATGTTCGTAAACATCATATCACGTGACAAAATCGTTCCACTTTAAATATGGTTGGTTAGACATATATATATATATATATATATATATATATATATATATATATATATATATATATATAATGTTAGGTAAAATTCAACTGAAAAGGTCAATTATAAATTTATTTCAACGGGTCTTTCAATGAAAAGTTTGTGTCGTCAGATAGAATATAAGATTTGATAAGAGTTTTTTTTTCCGTTAACACCAGCAAATTCGATTTACCTGAAGTTAGACATTTAAGTAATTTTAAATCAATATATATATATATATATATATATATATATATATATAAACGAAACATTTTTTACTAACAAAATATATTCATCCAATAGATATTGATCCGTTATTATCCGGTCTTGTACCAATATTTCAATTTATTTATAAACAAACTTCATTTAAAAAATTCTTTGAATTTCTCTACTCTTTTAATATTATATCTATATTCTTGTATATAAAAACCCAATTCTAAGAACCTAAATATATTGTCTTAATTCAGTTTTTTTTCTTATATAACTCAAATCAATTATTTAATTGTTTCTAGTAAAAATTATAAACATATTTACGATAATTATTACGTAACATAATAGTTACATTTAAGTTTATTTAAATTTTGAAAGTCATTAGATGTTATGTGATCTTATATCCACACACATATATATATATATATATATATATGTATAATCGAGTTGTACTGACTATCTCTTCTCTCTCACCATCCGTCCCTATAATTCATCGCTCCAGACAACATCCAGTGTTTGCATAAAGTTGGTCCATATGAAACAGTCAATAAAAGAATGTCCTTTCTGAGTTTATCTTTACTTCTCCGGCAGTGTCAGACGTGTCTTGTTCGTCTTATTTGGATGGTTTGTGAGATAGTAGGAAAGTGGCCCGTTTTTTTTGGGAGTGTAACTTCCAGGATTTGTTCAAAACAGCAAGTAGCATTCTTGCGCAGTTTGCATTTAGCCTTTTCTCTATGCGTTTGTATATATATATATATATATATATATATCATCATGTCGTGCCGCTAGCACGGATATCCCTGACCCTCTCTCGCCACTTCTCCCTATCGTTCATCGCCTCTGGCAGGTCTTCAGGGCTACATCCCGTATCCTCACATAGCTGCTGTATGTATGTTCTAGCTGGTCGTCCTGCTTTTGCTCGGCCATTTGTGGGGGTCCATAGGAGTACATCACTTATGAGCTCGTCCCTGCTTCTCCAGCAGTGTCCTGCATGTCTGGTTCGTCTAACTTGGATAGTTTTCGTGATGGGAGGCAGGTGGTCGAATAGTTGGTGCCGTGTGGGGTGTTGCCGCCAGGACTTGTTCAATATTGCTCGCAACATTCTTGTGTAATTGCCGTCTAGCTTCTTCTCCAGCCGTTTCAAAGAGTAAATTTTAAAGGAACAATCCATACAGAATATATAATATCAATATATTCTAATAGGGCATGGCTATTAGCATAAAAGAATATGTAAATATATAAAAGATTCACATGCAGAGAAAATTATACTTTTAATATCAAGTAAAACTCAACAGATGTAATCCATTATAAATTTATTTCAACAATCTCTTTTTAAAGAGGTTGTACACCACTCCACAAAACAGCAGCTGTTCGGCCACCTGCCTCCCATCTCGCAAACCATCTAAGTAAGACGAATAAGGCATGCTGGACACTGCTGGAGAAGCAAGGACGAACTCATAAGCGACGTTCTCTTATGGACTTCAGCACATGGACGCGCCAGTATTGGCCAACCAGAAAAGACTTATATTCGTCAAATCGATGTGGACTCAGAGTCGTGGAGATAACATTAAACAATCTGATAGTTAGGCTCCTGTAATGCTGGGAGCTTTGAGGTATGCGGAGTACCCTTTCTTCGCCTTCCCCATCGCTCCCAGATCCACTTTGATCTTGAGTCGTAAAACCTGATAGGATCCTATCTATGGGTCAAATAGAACTGTTTGACATTTAAACTCTGAGCAAAAAATGACTTATGCTAAATTGAATTGTTAGAAATAGAACTGTTTGATCCTTTAACTGTGTGTAAACAAATGATTGATTTTTAAATGAATTGTTATTGATCATATTTACCAACCCCTCCGCTCGGGCAGGATATGACACAAGGTCAATTTTTAAGCGGAGTTTAACAGGTTTAAATTCAGAGTTTTCCTTCTCCTATACTAGTTGCCTCACCAAGGCTGAAGAACCTAGTCTGCCCTACTATTTACCCATAGCTGGAGGGAGAATATTTTGGATTCATACCTTTCCCAAGGGTATTAGTGCTATGTGAAATGCAATCAGTCAGGTCCAGGATTTGAACTCGAGTCGCCGTGTCCATATCCAGCGACAATAATCATTGCACCACGGGCACCTGAATTGTTATTGATACATAGCAACAAACTATTTAACTGTGTGCTAAAAATGAACGTAGACTGGTTTAAAAACGTTGTCATCAAAATCATATATATTTGATATATAGGTATAAAGAAGCTTTGACATTAAATAACCTACAAAACCAAACCAAACCAAATTTAACGTGGCCAAACAAGCGTAATTATATTGTAGTGTAAAGTCACGCGTTAAGATGATAGCTCACGTAACACGTACAGGTGAAAATATATTGTTATCCTTAACACGTGACTTTACATCACAATATAAATACGACGGATTAGACATTTTTCTCGCTTTTCCGTCTGAATGTTGTGCAAACTATATGAAACTAAAAGTTGTAGAAATAGTGTTTATAATTTGATATTTTCTAAGTTGTATTCCTGCTATGCTGTATTGACGTCGGAAACCTTTTCTTGCCTCTACTTTTCTAATTTACCTTTATATATATATATATATATATATGTAGAGAGATAGAGAGAGAGAGAGAGAGTGTGTGAGAGAGAGAGATAAGAAAGTTTGAACAATGTATAAACCTAATACACATTAATTACATCTTACTTGCTTGCAGAACGTTGGAGAGTAGGTGTTTCATTTTTCACTGTTAAATTCATAACTAGTATCTATCTATCTATCTATCTATGTGCATGTGTGTCCGTATTTACATACCTATTACAAAAGCTTTCAGCGGCCATAAAAGAAAGGATTATGTATAATCGCTTCGCTATGGGGAGTTGAATAAAGGGACCCAATTACTAATTGGCTTAAGCTATCTGGCTGTCTAATCTATTTTTAAAAGATCGTAAGTTTTGACTTCCTCTATATTGATCAAGCATTGTCTTACACACACACACACACACACACACACACACACACACACATCATGAGATTTAACCGTTTTCCCATCAAATCGGTATATGAAACAAGGTCGTTTTATTGTGGTGAGCTACGCACAAATCAAGACTCATAAGCGGCTTTACCAAAAACTGCTTGGTCTCGTCAGCATTCTGATTTCAGGCTCCAAGTTATTAATGGAATTTAAGCGAATTCCTACCAAGTCGACAGATGACACAAGTTCGCTTTATCGTTGGGAGCCATGCACAAATCAAGGCTCATATGCGACTAATCCAAAAAATGCTTAGTCTCGTTGGCATTTCCTGTTGGGGCGCCTCAGGAACCGAGCAATAAACTCATTTAAGCTGGATATAGCCTGGGAAAAAGACCTCTAACATCAGTTTTTAATCACTCATCTGGGACTGATATCCGATGGTTCTGCCTGGGGACAGGTGGAAATAAAAATCATACATATAAATAAAAAGAAAATTATTTTGGTTGGTTGGTTGGGTTTTGCGGCATGTAAACCGTAGTTGATAATTTAATTCCAAATCCTTTTTCACATATTTTTCGAATTACCCTTAGTGTGTCACCCGTAGGTTCAAAAAAAGAAAAAAGAAAAGAAAGCAAGAGAGGTTAACAAAGCCTTGAATGTTACAGTCGAAGACAGTAGTAAACTGAGAATCTTTGTAGAGAAGGGAAGAGAAAGAAAAGTAATAAAAAGGCATATAAGGACAGAAGGGGAGGAGTTTCTCAACTATTTACATAGAAAAAAACAACTATATTTCAGAGACAAATACTTTTATCTTATTACTTCAAAGAAAGTAAATTTAACACATAACGATTCCATTGACATTGCTCAAATTTTACCGTGCATAGTTGAGCTAAAGACACAAAATTTGATTTAACAAATTAATAAATAAAATAAAAGGAAAAAAAAAATTGGAAAATCAAATGGACTTACTCACCGTTGGACCAAAACTAAAAAAAAGTTGTACAATACAAAAACAATTTTTACGGAAATGCCATTTTGGTACCTGATTTCAAAGTTCTCTTCTTTTTCTTTCTTTTGATTTAAATTTCTAGTGTGTGGTTGTTACAGGATGGGGATAAATATTTTCAGTCTTCCAGTTAGATATATCATTTTTTCCGTGGCTTCTAGTCAATTCTGAAGGATGTTGCTCTGAGGAATTTAACTTTTTTCGCTAATTTCTTCTACTCTCCTTTCTCCATGACTTTCAAGACAATTCTGAAATATGTTGCTCTGAGGATTTTAATCATTTTCGTTAAATTTCTTCTATTGTCCTTTCTTCTTGAAAAAATGGTCTCCCAAGACTTGCTCAGATTGAGTCGGGAGAACTCAGCAACTTTTCTGTTTTCTTCGGAAAGAAACCACCTCTAGGTTTCCCTTTTACCGCAGAACCCAATGAACTCCCACATAGTTAATGGTAAATTTTCCACCGTTCTTGGTGGACCAGTGGAGTCTGTAAGAAAGCAGACTTTGTTTTCAACTTTTCGATAACTGACTCTCGAACCCTTCTCTGACAGACTGACTGACTACTTAACTGGCCAGTCGTTGAATATCCACAAAGGGACACTAGTGATCCGTTTTTGAAAAAGGCCAATGACATACGAGCGATTTGCAAATTCCCAAAATACATTAAATATATATGATTTGTAAACTCATTTTATAAATACATTTTAAACGAACCAGAGCTCATTCTTAAGTATACAATTAAATGGTTTCAAATATTGCAATAGTTAACGATGTAATATCAGTCATTTGTTTACACACCTTTGAATGAATATACATATATGATTTGAAAGTAAATAATCTCTTGGTATTTTAATTTTAAAATGAGTTAGAATTAATTTCTTTGCACTCTAGTATTGCTATTGTTTCTACACAGTAAAATGGTTTCAATCATTGCCATCTAACACTTATAATTTTACTTAATACTAATCCTTTGTTTGCCCACAGTGAAGTGATTACAACTATTGCTATTTAATACTAATTATTCTAATTAACATTGTTCCTTCGTTTGCTCGCAGTTAAATGGTTCCAAATATTGCTATGTACCACTAACAGTTCAATTAAACATCATTTATTTGTTTACACACAGTTAAATAATCAAACAGTTCCTATTTCTAACAATTTAAGTTTGCACTCAGTTTAAATGTCAAACCGTTCTATTTGACCCATAGATAGGATGCAGCAAATGCTACCACTCTGACTCTGGGAGAGTGGACATGGGAGCGATGGCAAAGAAGAGGTGCGCCGTATTCCTCCAAGTTCCAGCATTACTGGAGTCAGATGGTTTTGTGTCATATATCCAGGACACTCGTAGGAGGTGGGGTCTTTGCCCTCTGCAGAGATACAGTCGGCGTATTCTTCAGGCTCAGCTGACTGGGTTGGAAAATTAGTTTGGTTCTGCGATTAAACTTAATGAATATTTACGCAAGAAGAACAGCATTTTATTTCGAGCAATTTTAATCAGGCATTTATTTCCTTAAATTTTGAATGGTAAATTGTTTTTGAAAACAAATTTAAATTCTTAAATATAAAGCAAGTATTCTTTCTTTCTTTCTTTCTTTCTTTCATGGCATATAAACCCTCGTGTAATATTTAATACCAAAGCTATTTGTGGAAAAACAATTATCATTATGCTGTTAGCACGGAGTTCCTTGACTATATCTCACCATCTTTTCCTATCATCCACTGCTCTTGGCAGGTCTTTTAGACTGCATCCAGTATCCGTACCAAGCTGATATATGTAAGTCTTTACTGATCGGTTAACATTAGCGCGTCAATGTGTAGTAGTTGATAAAAGAACATTGCTCTGGAGTTCATCTTCACTTCTCCAACAGTGCTCAAGCATGTCTTGCTCGTCTTACATGGATAACTTGTGTGATGGGAAGAAGGTGGCCATACAGCAACTGTTTTGTGGAATTTTGCTTGCAGGATTTATTCAAAACAACACGTAGCATTTTTGTGTAGATCGAATCTTAGTTATCGTTCAGATGGTGCATTCTTACAGTAGTATGGACAAAGCCATACCTTGGAAAAAATCTCGTTTTATTTTATCAGATAGATCAGATTTCCATATGTTAACATCACTTTCAGTAGATGAAATATTGCTGCCGAGGTATGTGAACTGGTCTTCTAATTCTAGAGGTTTGCTTCTTAAAGTGATGAATGTTTAGTGGTACTATTTAACCCATAGCTTGGGGAATCAGGGGATTCATACCTTTTACAAGATTATTTATCAGAAAGTGAACATAATAGCTCGATTGGAGTTCGAACTCGTTTACTACGATGTCGCAGTTATGCAAGTTTACCACTATACTATGGAAATTTCCCGTTCTGTTCTTCTAAAATCTCCTTCCGAATCAAAGAGAGTCAAACGATGAAGTAACTTTGTTATTTCATTTATTTTCTCGTTCTGAGTTGCTCTCTTGTCCAGTTTAGGAAGGGCTCAGAGTATTTTACCAATGCAACTCTTTAGATATTCCAGTCAGAAGTGGCCGTAGAACACACCGACTGCATCTGTGAAGTGGGGTAAGCCCCCACCCGCAATGAGTGTCCTGAATATGACATTGAACAATCTGATGGTGAGGCCCCCGTAATGATAGAGCTTTAGGGGAATTTGGAGTATCTCTTCATTGCCATCACTCCTAGGTCCACTCTAGCCCGGAGTGGTAGTATCTGATAGGGTCCTATCTATGGGTCAAATAGAACGGTTTGATATTTAAACTGTTTGTAAACAAGTGACTTATGCAAAATTGAATTGTTAGAAATAGAACTGTTTGACCATTTAACTGTGTGTAAACAAATCACTGATGTTTAATTGAATTGTTAGTGATACGTAGCAATATTTGGAACCATTTAACTGTGTGTAAAAGAATGAGCTTAGGCTGGTTTAAAGACTTTATCAGTAAAATGTCTTAACAAATAATATATATTTAATATATATGTAAAGAGCGGATTTGGCATTAAATAACCTAAAATGGTTGATATGCCATAAAACCAAGCCAAACTGAACCTTCAGGTATTTATTACTTTGATTAGGTTCAAAGAGAGGTGCATGTGGTGTAATGGTTATCGTCGTAGGAAATGGACACGGCGACTCGAGTTCAAATCCTGGACGAGAATGATTGCATTTCACATAGCACTAATACCCTTGGGAAAGGTATCAATCCAATTATTCTCCCTACAGCTATGGGTAAATAGTTGGGCAGACTGTGTTCTTCAGCCTTGGTGAGGCAATTAGTCTAGGAGAAGGAAAACTCTGAATTCAAACCAGTTAAACTCCACTTAGAAATTGACCTTGTGTCATATCCTGCCCGAGCGGAGGGGGTTGGGTAAATAGGATTAAGTTAAAACAGATTCCAAAGGTGAAATTACATTGCCATTTGGAAGTGTAGAAAAAGTAGTAATTTTGATTGCATTCTTCTCAAAATCATTAATGATGCCTACGAGTTGAGGCAATAAAAACAACATATTTTGCACTTGTTCAAATACTTATTGTTGTGTTCTGGTTAGTGAACACAAGTAGTTGTAATAAATAGACAAACCACGATATGTTATATTTACAGGAAAGAGTATTTACAAGAGAGAGGCTGTTAGTAGTAGGAACATAGGATTAGTGATAGAGTAAGGATATACTTCAACAATAGGAAACGTTCTTCAGACTCGTAGACGTAGACTGATCTCGACTGATGTCGGACTGATCTGGACTGATCTCTCTACTGCCATATATGGCAGATGGAACAGCTCATTATGTCGGAAAGGTAGGTGATACCCAACACTTATGAACAACATATTCTACAAAGTAATGCCCGAAAAGTCTCTCAAGAGTATTGTCCCTGTGTATTTAAACAAACTGTGGAAACAGCACTTCGAAAACTTACTTGGAAACCCACCAAAAATAACGCATGAACCAATCACCAGAATAATTAGCAAACAATTAGACATTAAACTTGGACCGTTCACACAAGGAGAACTCGACTCGGTTCTCAGAAAAATTAAAAATAGGAAAGCTGCAGGACTGGACGAAATTCCCCCGGAAGTATGGAAGACCAGACAATTCGACGACATACTGCTCCGACACTGCAACGCAGTATACAATCAAAATCCGATAGATAGATGGACGAAGGGATGCATACTCCCCTTCCCTAAAAAGGGGGACCTCGGATTAGCCAAAAACTACCGAGGCATAACACTTACATCCATAGCTGCCAAAATCTACAATGCCCTACTACGAAACCGCATAGAACCCAAAATCGACAACATACTTAGAAAAAACCAAAATGGCTTCCGAAGAAATAGATCTACGACCTCACAAATACTAACCATCCGCAGAATCCTTGAAGGTGTACGGGCAAAGAACCTACAAGCGACATTAATATTTGTCGACTTTACCAAGGCTTTCGACTCCATTCACAGAGGAAAGATGGAACAAATCCTACTAGCGTACGGCATACCTAAAGAAACCGTAGCGGCAATAACGATTCTCTATAGAAACACTAAAGTAAAAGTACGATCACCAGATGGAGACACAGAATACTTCGACATTGTAGCAGGAGTACTACAAGGGGACACGCTGGCTCCGTATCTCTTTATCATTTGTCTAGACTACGTACTTAGAACATCGATTGACAAAATCAAAGAGAATGGCTTCGAACTGACGAAGAAAAGAAGCAGAAGATATCCCGCAACAACAATTACCGACGCCGACTACGCCGATGACATAGCGATACTGGCAAATACACCTGACCAAGCCGAAACACTTCTGCATAGCATGGAACGAGCAGCAGCAAGCATAGGCCTCCATGTTAATGCACACAAAACGGAATATATGTGCTATAACCAAACGGGGGACATCTCCACTCTAGAAGGAACCCCTCTTAAACTAGTAGACAAATTCACGTACCTAGGAAGCAGCGTCGAATCAACCGAAAAGGACATCGAAACGAGGTTAACGAAAGCATGGACAGCTATCAATAGGCTATCGACTATATGGAAATCAGACCTAACCGATAAAATGAAACGCAGTTTCTTCCAGGCAGCGGTCACATCGATACTGCTATATGGATGCACTACATGGACGCTAACAAAACGGCTCGAGAAGAAACTAGATGGCAATTACACAAGAATGCTGCGTGCAATCCTCAACAAGTCCTGGCAGCGGCACCCCACAAGACACCAACTGTACGGCCACCTGCCCCCTATCACGAAATCTATTCAAGTTAGGCGAACCAGACATGCAGGACATTGCTGGAGAAGCAGAGATGAACTCATAAGAGATGTACTCTTATGGATCCCCACACACGGCCGCGCAAAAGCAGGACGACCAGCACGAACGTACATTCAGCAGCTGTGTGAGGATACAGGATGTTGTCCTGAAGACCTGCCTAGGGCGATGAACGATAGGGAGGAGTGGCGAGAGAGGGTCAGGGATATCCGTGCTGCCAGCACGATATGATGATGATGATGATTTAAACAAGTACGAAATCTGTTTGGTCGAAGTTTAGAACCTTGAACAATTCTCAGTCGATCACCTTCACCACCCTTTCGTGTCTGCACTTGCTCTCTTTCTGTTTCCAAAAGAATTAGTCGCTTATTGTTTAGACACTGTATTATTTATCTCTCTACAGTAGCCAACATTTCTTGAATCTTATTGGGTTTAGCTTTTAAATAATTAGTTTCATGTGACTATTTTTGATTGGTGTTAATAATTATTCAGCTTCTCTTTTTATGTTTCTTCGGCGTATCCATGACTTGTGCATAATTTTCTTGGTTTCTCTATTGAAATGTAAATGCAATTGTCTTTTGTTCTTTTTTTTCGATGTGATAAAACCCGTTTTTCTTTTTGTCTTTGTGTTACTTTGTTGTCGCGGTAAATAGTCTCATTTGTATATACTTAGAATATTTGAGTTGCCGCGCCAACAAAGTCCTCAACACTAGCGATTCCTCCTCCTCCTTTTCTCGTAACTTATCGTCTGTCTCTATTATCTATTAGATGTAATGATCATCAATTTTTCTCGTTCAGTGGTCTATGTTTCTGAGTTCTCATCTTATCCAGTTTAAGAAGGATTCAGAGCATCTTATTAGAGAGACTGTCCATATTTTTATTTCTTTACGTTCACAGAGATTTAAAAGAAGAAAACACTGCTGCTTGGAAGAACTGACAAACAAGTTCATTTGGACTCCACTCTTCAAAGAGGAAGAGCTAAAGAGAGGCACATAACTGCACTGGTTTCCTAAATATTCTGAAATGAAATCATCTGGAGGTTGCAGGTTCAATCCTGATTGCAGGCGACATACTAACCAGGAATATTCAACAAATGTATCCCATTATAGCTAACGAAATCAGGGCAAGCAACCCCAGTAGATTAAATAAAGGACGTGGTTCGAAGTGTAGGCTTCCAAGTTCGACAAGGAACACCTGAAGAAGGTCAGAGGACACATCGATCGAAACGTTATTTGTGCGATTATCGTTTACTGTCTACGCTATCCAAACTTATATATAAGCAAGTTAGCTTGAAGTCTTTGTCTTAAAATATCGCAAAGTTTATGTGACGAAGGACAGCTTTATATTCTGCAGCGAACCCCGTAATCTCTTAAAAATGTATTTTCCGTTAATTTTTTGTCGTAAAACTTGTACTTCCGCATGAATAAGACCTCTAGACCTTCCTGAATCTCCCTCTAATAACTGAGCCGAACCTCGAATGATTGAGCAAGTCGAATCAACCATACAGAATAGCGCTGATATATAGTGTGATGGAAGAAGGAAGTAGTTGGATGCGAACAGAGAGAGAGAGAGAGAGAGAGAGAGAGAGAGGAAAGTGAATCTGGGAGTGGGAAATCGAGCAACCGTGGCCTGCTTCGTTGCCCGGGAAAAACCTGACAGTACAGAACGGACGAGATGCACGCATGTTGATATTGGGTGTGGGCATATTATGGCTGAAGTCTGTTTGCAACTGAGTGAATTCCAAACAGCCCATTGATTTTAAATTCCTACTTCTTTGACCAAACATAGCCAGCAGTTATGGCTTCCCAGTCTAACCACCCGGTTTTCTGCAACCTGTTTTTTTCTTTCTTTTTTCTTCGCTTCTTCGTTTAATTCTTTCTTTCTCAGTCAATCTACTATTTCAATTTCTGTCTCTGTTCTTCTCTTCCTCGTGTTTCGATTTTTTCCTTCTCGGTTTTCGCTACACAGAGGATTATCTGACCCCACTCTCCTTAAGTTCTCACTCTATCAATTTTCATTGTCTCAGAATCTTGAGGAACCCACAATATTTTTCTCCTTTTCTTTCCTTTTAGTTCTTATAACTTTTTGAAAACATGTCCACGTTTCATTCCATCCTCATTTCTTTTCTTCCTTTTTATTTTCCTGTTTACTTGAAACTCTTCCTTCTCTACTCATTATATTATTTCTTTCACTAGTTACAATGATATTTCTTTCTTTCTTTCTTTCTTTCTTTCTTTCTTTCTTTCTTATATTTCAAAATCAATTTTCTTTCCAGTTCCTTCAATTTTCACATTTTCTTCTGTACACTCTTCTATCTAGCATTTCCTCTTCTTTTCTATACATTTCGTTTTCCCCAATCTATCTATCTATCTATCTATCTATCTATCTATCTATCTATCTATCTCATTTGTTTCATCTATCTATCTATCTATCTATCTATCTATCTATCTATCTATCTATCTACCTTATAGATATTTTCCTTTCTTTCTACCTTCTTTCTTTCTATCTTCTTCTATTCACTTGTTTTATGTTTTCTTGAAAATTCTCAGTGCTGTATCTTCCCATCAGCATTTCATCATGTTCTATTTTCAAATGTACAAACCTAATCCACACACACACACACACATATATATATATATATATATATATATATATATATATTGAGTTGAGTCATAGATAATTTCCGTTTTAGTAAAATATCATTTATTCATGAATGATTCAACAATGAATTCATTTCAATCAATAATATTCGCTATTATTTTGAATCTTCTCTTGTTATTTATTCGAAATCTTGTTGATTCCTTTCAGGTAAAATTTATTTGGTTTCGAGCTCAAAACATTTTCCCCAAAAGTTTTCATCTGGTCTTCTTGAGAAAATTTATTGTCATTCAGAACAATTTGTAAAGAACGAAAGAGATGAAAATCACTTGGTGCATGGTCTAGTAAATATAGTGGATGGGGTTGAACAACCTAAATCCAAAATTTTTTTCCTGCGTGAATCATGCTGAATTAGCTTGGCGTTATCAGGGACAAGCACAATGTTTCTTCAATTAACGAGTGCGAGACGTTTTCTAAGATTTTCACGTATACGTTGGAACTGTTCAGAGCATAGGTTTTTTTTTGAGAGTCGGACTGGTTTAAAAACTTAAAATGAATATTAATGCGGGGATCGCATTATACACACGGCATAAATTTTCTTCCATTTAGATCAACCTTTCGAGTAGGCTGCAGAGATGCATCTGGATCAATCCACTGCCTTTTGCGTTGAATGTTGTCATAAAATTCCTATTTTTCATCGCCTGTAATGATAGTCTTGAAAAAAAAAAGCACCATTTCTCTGCCTTGAAAGAAAATTTGTCGCTACGCTCATTTTTTATATCTTTTTTCAAATGGCAGCCAATTGTGGTTTTGGATGAGTTGAGGTCAAGTGCCAATTCTCAAGTACCTTTGCACAAACTGCATACCACCAATTCTTTTCAAGCATCTCGATCGAGGTCAGGTGAGCTTCCTAGTCTGGGTATATCTCTCAATGATTTTTTACGAGAACGAAACTTTGAAAACCAGTTTGGTAGTCCTTAACACCTTAACAATAAAGTTACAAATTTCTTGGTTGTTTTATAACTTTTTTTTATTCTTAAACTCCCACAACATCACACGTCGAATATGCACTTTCAATTACTCATTCTAGGGGCGTGAAATCATAAATTAAATTACTATAAGCACTTTTTCACAGGTGAAATTAGGATGACTGATGAAAGGAGTCTTTGATTAGGTAATTTCTTGTGTTTAAAACATTGAAGTTTAAAATGACTCAGTATATATATATATATATATATATATATATATATATATATATATATATATATATATAGTTGAGTCATAAATATTATCCATTTTTTAAAAGCAAGTCGTAACTATACATGTCACAGAATTATGAGGATCGTGAGGAAAGTCTGTCTACTTGGCTGTGTGCCGGTATTTTCGCTGTTTTATTATCTGTCTAACGTTTGTTTTGTACATCGTTTTCTCTCATTGATTTGTCTCTGTCTGTCAGTCTGCCTGTCTCTCTCTATATAAATAATTTTACAAGCATATACAGACGTATACAGATATATATATATATATATATATATATATATATATATATCGCTACATATACGGACATGTATATATGTATTTCATTGAACAATATAGATATGTTTTGTCTAAACATTTTTGTACATGTCCTTTCCAGTTTTTTATATCGTAACCAAATGCACTACAATTATAAATTAGATGAAAATATTTCTAAAATGTTGATTAAAATAAATATACTCCCCACTGAGCCTAATAAAACCATAAAACCAGGCCATTGGCATAATGGTTAGAGTGTTCGCCAATGGTCCGGGAGACCAGGATTCAATCCAAAGTCGAGTCATACCAAAGACTCAAAAATGGTATTTGATGCTGCCTTGCTTGGTACTAAGCACTATAAGGTAAAGATTAAGAGTAAAGTGGAGCATTCCAGGGAAAGGAGTAGAGCCCTCCCCTACACCTCGGTGTCGTAGTTATTGAAAGGGGAGCCAACTTTACTTTTACAATAACATATTTAAAACCTCCAACTTAGTCATTAACAATAATCCCCCCCTCGATTGCAAAAAAACTAACGTTGTATACCAATTTAAATGTACTTTAAGAGATTGTACCTCTGAGAATAACAGTATATACGTTGGCTTAACGTCCAGAAACCTATCGAGACGATTCACTATGCATCTATCTGATACCAGTTCAATGGCACAACATCTAATGAACATTCTTGCAGAAAAACTAAGTTTCGGAAAATTCTTACCGAAAACACAACCATATTAGAAAAACAAAATAATTAAAAAAAACATACAAATTTTCAAGGCGCTCCATCTCCGGATGAAACAACCCAAACTCAATAGAATCAATTTCGAATCCAGTACTAATGTACTTAAATGTCTTTAGCCACTGCCACTACATATAAAAACGAATAAAACGCTACAACAACACACCTGTATAAATAATAAACACTTACAAAGTAGTAATGTACACGCAAAGGTAGCATTCCTTTTGGAATATACACACACCTGATGATGACCCAAGAAAGTACTTAACAATTAGTTATGGGAGTTTTATCAACCATTTCCCGCTGGATACTATGAAATCAATTCGGCAACTGGAAAGGAAATATTCCAAAATGTGTAAACAAAAGATGTCTATATTGTTTAATGAAATATGCATTAATGAAGAAATGCTACCCGCCCACACATATATATACACAATTTTTAAACATATACAGAGAGTATATCGCATATATATGTGTGTGTGTGTGTGTGTGTGTGTGTACATAATTTGTTATATATATACGTGGTGAATTCAATAAGTTTCCAGAATTTTTTGTACAGGCATTTAAAATTGTCGTAGACTCTTGCAAGTTCAGTATGTTATTGCTATACACCTTATGAGATGACTGACCGATTTTTATGATTTCAGGTTCAAATGAAAAGCTACAGCAGGAATTGGAATAAAACCTACTAAAGCCTGATTGTCACAGCTGGTGAGTTTCAAAAATGCAATCTGGACGTGAGGACACTTTAGAAGAACGATATGCAGTAAAATTCTGTTTTAAACTTGGAAAAAATGCCACAGAAACCTATGGAATGCTTCAGACTGCTTTTCGACCATCTTGCATGAATCGAGCATCGGTTTGAATGGCATAAGAGATTCAAGGAAGGCACGGAGTCTGTGAGGTATAATGACAGGTGTGGGAGGAGTAAGGAAGTCAATACACAAGCGTTGATAGGTCATAGGGTTAGGGTTAGAGTTACTATGTTGAGGTTTTAAGGAAGTTCAGAAAGAGATTCCGTCGGAAGAGGCCAGTACTCTTCAAATCGGGTCAGATGCATTTCCACTAGGACAATGCACCAGTCCACAACTCCATCCTGGTCACAGACAATTTGACCAAGATGGGAATCAAGACTGTTCGTCACCCTCTCTATAGTCCTGGCCTTGCTCCCTGTGACTTTTGGTTATTCCCTAAGGTCAGAGGCTGTCGTCATAAGACAATTGAGGAGATGAATGAGGCTGTGACGAAGGTCATTGACATGCTCACACAAGATGACTTCCATGGGGCCATCCAGAAGTTGTTGGAACGATACAACAAGTGCATTGCAGCCGGAGGAGATTACATCAAAGGGGACTAGAGTTTCATGTGTGTACTATCAATAAAAGTGCCCATACGAACAAAAGTCTGGAAACTTATTTAATAATCCTCGTATATATATATATATATATATATATATATATATATATATATATATATACATATATATATATATATATATATATATAGAGAGAGAGAGAGAGCGAGAGAGCGCTTCTCTTAAATCCACTTATGATTTTACACCCATTGTCGTTTAATCATTCATTAATTGGATTTTGATATGAAATTTTAACTGTATTATGTTTGCTGTATGTGATCTAAGGAGAAGCTTGACATTTTGTATATCCATTAGGAAAGAGATTACTTTGAAAAATAGACATTTGTTTGTTAAAAGAAATTTTTTATCATGTGTGTGTGTGTGTGTGTGTGTGTGTGTGTGCGCGCATGTTTCTATGTGTGTGTGTGTGTGTGTATGTATGTGAATGCATGTGTCTATGTGTGTGTGTGTGTGTGTGTGTGTGTGTGTGTATTCAACAAAAGTTCGTAACATAAAGATAAAAAATTTCTTCTAACAAACAAATTTCCATTTTTCAAAGCAATCTCTTTTAACAAACAAATTTCAATTTCAATTTTTCAAAGCAATCTATTTCCTAAATATCATATTTTATTTCAATATTATATCAATGCTTTTTAACAGGATGGAAATAAATTTACTATCTTAATGTGACCGATTGTTGATTTTCTTTTTAAGAGTATATATATATATATATATATATATATATATATATATATATATATGTGTGTGTGTGTGTGTGTATTTATATCCGCCCCCCCATATATATATATATATATATATATATATATATATAGGGAAGGATGAATGGCTCAAAACACCTCATCACTTTTAATGGATTTTTATATAAGAAGTGATTTTTTTCAAACACGTTTTGAGATTTATATACTAAATTCAAAACCTCTGAAATGTTGCATGAGCAAAAAGTTTGGTGAAAGTTTGATTTTAAACTTCGTCATTTCGTAATTTGGTAAAACTGAAATGTGATTTTCTTCTGCTTTCGTTTCTTTTAATCCAGCAATCCGGAAGCTTTCGAATTTGCACGCATTCATTAATCCGGGTGACGCAGCTTTTTACTATAATGAAATTGGCAATAGAAAATGTATCGATTGTGAAAGTCGAAGGGAAGGACAAAAATTGAAACAGTCTTAAAAGGTCAAAAGAACTTCCTTTGCCTAATTGGTTGATTTTACGGCATGTCAATCCTTATGAGGTTACGTTATGCCGAAGTCAGCTTAACAATTATGGTCACTACTTCTCTATGGTACAAAAATATGTCTTCGCAATCATTTTAAACAGTTTAACAGTATGACCACAGTTGAAATATTGTTTTAAGAGTCAATATATTAATCTAATTCAAAAGCCATCTCATTTCACGTTATTTCAAACAGATCTGACCTTCGGCGGGGCTTAGAATACACTGAGTTTATCCCTTTCAGAGGGGTAAGATCCTTCTTGCTCCAAAAAGGGTGTTGTATCTCTGACACTAAAATGCATATGATAACAAGGCTTCAATTTTGGTGATCTGGGGAGTGTGGCGTACCGCTTCATTGCCATTACTCCCAGCTCCACAGAACTGGAGCGGTAGTTGCTGTTATTTTCCTATATGTGGATCAAATAGAACTGTTTAATATTATTATAATGATTATTTGTATTAAATAAGAATGCTTGATATTATATATGTGCAAAAATTAAAACAACAAAACCCCACAAAAACAACCCCCTCCAAAAAAAAAAAAAAAAAAAAAAATGAAAAAATGACAAGACAAAAATGTAAATATAAACATATGATAGAAGTGATTACCGCAAGGCATAGCATAACACCAGACGGAGTTGTTATGCCGTTAAAATCAGTTGATCTATTTGTCTTACTGATTGAACCTTAACAAGTATTCCGAAATGTTCAAGGAAAAACAAATTTGGGCAAGTGCAGCCCTCTTTCTATTCACCTGACCAAGCTTCATGTAATCATTTAGATTTGAGGATGTGAAGAACATTAAAAGAAATACAAGGTTTTAAGAGTGATTCCACTAATGCAATACTCTATGAAATAAGTATGTTAAGTACATATCATATAATTTCCTCAGTCGAGTCAAGTATTTAATTTCAACTTTTAAAGCACCTCTGAAACGCTTTCTTTAAAAAAGATATATATATTAACCACACTACGGACAGGATGTGACACAAGGTCAATTTTGAACAGCTTTCCTTGTAGTTGAGTTGCCATAGTAAAGCTTAAGAATCACGAGAGGACTCAAATGTAGTTGAAGAGGAAAAAGAAGAGAGAGAGAAAGAGAGAGAGATTTAATATGTGCTGTTACCTAACTCTTTCTTCATTGGTATGATATGATACAAGGTCAATTTGTTAATTGGAGTACAGCTGTGAGAATACACACCTCTGCAGCTCGTTGCATATGTTACTAACTCCACGTCGAGAACTTAAGTGTGGCCGGATCGAGCGAGAGGCAGGTTCACAGGGAAAAGAACAGAAACACAACAACTTTGTAGTTAAAACGCCAAGTGAGGATGGAGAGCGTGTATCACTTTGTGGATAATTAGTTCTAGTTTGAGTTTCGCCTGGCAAAAGATTATCTTAACTAACTGAGTCCGGCTGGTAATGTCGCTGTTCGTTATTTCTTTGCTCCGGCCTAATCAACTTTCCTCGAACCCAAACTAAGTCTGACTGCTAGGACCCAAAACGCACCTGTATATATACAGAATGTTTCGTGATTATTTCCGACCAAGGGACACCCACGAATAAACCCATAATTTTTTGTGGGGCCATTTCTCTCTTAAAAAAACTGGACATAAAAATAATTTCTAGCCTGGACGTCTCCGATACAGGGACATTAAATTCAGACCATTTTAAGTTTTTGACCAGTACCCGACAAGTACTTAACACTTACCCACGTCCGTGGCCATATATATAAACATTTTATTATCTAGATTTCCTTAATCTAGTTAATGGGTTTTCCTAACATTTGAAATTTGATACCCAGTGTAGGTGTGTGTGTGTGTGTGTGTGTGTGCGCACACACACACATGTGCGTCGGCGTATATATATATATACACACACGCACACATGTATGGGTGCACACACACACACACACACACACACACACACACACACACACACACATATGTGTGTATACCTGTATGTGCATATATCCAAAGCATAGTGTCACACAGCTGTTTTTCCTTCTCGTAGGCTGGTTGCCTTAAAAAGGATAACGAACCCATTCTGCGCTCTGCACGCCTCCTTTTTATGGGGCTATGATATCTCCTGTATTTTCCCCTTAATCTTACTGCAAAAAAACCCAAACAAACAAACCCTGGACTACTTAGTCGATTTAATGAGGGGTGCGACGCAAGAAGCAAGGTTCCGGCGGGTTGATTTTAAAGATTGCTTTAAATCAGTCGGCTTTCCCCTTCCGAGACACCTCGGCACTGGACAATAAACCCACCTCTTAACCCTTCTAGGCGAAGTGGGAGGTGCTGCCTGGTGGTGAGCTTCGCGTATCGGTTTGGATCGGAGGGAATGGAATCGATGACACGTGTTCAAATCTTGTCAGCGTTTCATTTTTTGCTAATGCCCTTGCGAAAGGTATTAATACATATATAACGAATGGCTCCTAAAAGTACAATTGATAAAAAATGTTTTAGTTTATTGTCAGTATTTGACAGTTCATACTAAACATTTTATACCTTGACCATGAAAACAGACCAACTAATTATGTAAGCGGCTTGTTGTGGAGTAGCATTGCAGATGACGGATAAGAATATAGTAACACTGATGACATATTGTATAAGTAGTTCTTTATAAAATATATGACATGAAGATCCAAGGGGATTTACTGATGTAAATTGATCAATCAAGTTTGTGGTAGTCACCATGATATATAAAAGAAATAGAAAATAAGAAAAAAAAACGTAGATTAAACAAAGAACATGTTATGTTGATAAAATATTTTAACGGATTTTAAAGAAAATGAAAGGTAAAAAGAAAGGAAAGAACAATGAGATGCCAACAAAGAAATAGAGACAAAGGAAGTTGTGTGTAAATGATAGAAAGACTGAAAGAAAAAGAAAAAAGGAAGAAAGAAAGATAGAGAACAAAGTAAGCGTCTTTAAGGTATAACTTATAATGAATGGGCGTTGAAGAAAGTTTTAAATAATTACTGGTATTTTCATATTAGAGGAAGAAGAAGAAGAAGAAGAAGAAGAAGAAGAAGAAGAAGAAGAAGAAGAAGAAGAAGAATGTGTTACTTATGGTATATCATAGAACAGGGAGAGAAGTATAAATCGTTAAAAGAGAGATAGATAGATAGATAGATAGAGAGAAGAAATGATTTGGTTCGGAGAATTACATTGTGCGCTCAATAAAAAGATACTTTTTTCCTGAATTCCTCTTGTAACATTCGTCGCGACAATGAATCGCTTGGTAATCTGATGCTATTCATTAGTCTCTCATGACTATCAATGTGAGTTCTTTGTTTAATGGCATATCAAAATCTGAGGATTATTTAATGCCAAATCCATCCCTGTAAAGGATCAGTAGTGATACTACTTAACGGATAGCTGAGAGGGATAAGGGGATTCATACCTTTCTCAAGGGTATTTGTCCAAAAGTGAACGAAATAGCGCGATTGGAATTCGACCCCGCTCACTCCGATATCGTACGATAGCACGTTAGCAACTAGGCCACTGTAGTACGAGGCATAATTACGGTTATTTATAAGATATTCTGCGATGGAAGACCCGTATGCGTTGTTTATTCGGTTAGCATTTTAAAAAGTGATTAAAATTTAAAAAAGAATGATAAAAATTGGTCTATTTGTGAGTATATTAAAATTTTGTAACCCCTCCTAAAACATATATATATATATATATATATATATATATATATATATATATATATATATATATATATATTTGTGTTCTATCAAATCATCGCTGCGAATCTGTTTCAAAACTTTGTCGACATTAAACGACCCACCGAGGTTGATATGTCGTATAACAAAACAAAAAAGCACACACACACACACACACACACACACACACACACACACACACACACACACACACACACACACACACATATATATATATATATATGTGTGTGTGTGTGTGTGCGTGTGTGTGCGTGTATTTGTGTGTGTGTGTATGTGTGAGCCCAACCCTTTTGCAAGAGCAGGAAGTAACACAATATCAATTTTTAAGTGGAGTTTAACAGGTTTGAATTCAGAGTTTTCCTTCTAAACCAGTCGCTATAACAAGGTTAAAAAGTACAGTCTACTCAATAGCCGATGGAGACGGGAAGAGTAGTCGAATGCATACCTTTCCGAAGAGTATAAGCTCAATATGAAATGCAAGCAAACTAGTCCAGGATTTGAACCCGTGTAGCTGAATCCACTTTCAACAGCGACGAGCGCCGCCAATATTGTCTTCCGGGAATGATTTGGACAGCCGATAGAAGTGCGTTGTCTATTTTCTTCGTCTACCTAATTGAACAGACATCCCTATCAGAGCTTCGATGAATATCTCATATTTGCTCAAGAGGAAAAGAGACTCGTTCCAGCGAATATTGCCATGCTGTTTATTTAAAAAAGCCTACCTTCAAGATTGAAGCAAAGCACGCTATAAGAACGTAAAATTATTTGATTAAATTGGACTAATTTTGCGCACCTATTCACAGAAAGAAGATAGGCATAGCCGTACACCCAAGAATAGCCACTCTTCTCAGCTTCCGAGACAGACAATTTCTTATTGTATTTTCTTGCTTGTTTTTCTATCACATTCACCAACACGTTTTTTTACTTGCGCTTTTCTTTTGGTTTTTATGACTGTGCAAAAATCCTGTATAAAATTAAAAAATCACAAAATGCTGGGCTGACAGATAAGAAGGTGCATTTTATGTTGTCTTCACTCGAATCGAGCCATAATTTTGCACGCTAAACCCTAAAAAAAGACAAATAAAAAGCATCCCCACCCCAAAAAAAACAGGGTAAGTTAATTTTCAAAATTATCTTCGTCGGCCATCGATTTGTTGATGCCAACGGCTTACTAGTCCATCTTGATAGGAGGATTGTATAGGTAAATATATGTCTTTACCAACTCCTTCGCACGGGCAGGATGTGACACAAGGCCAGTTTTTTAAGCTGAGTTTTACAGGTTTTAATTTTTCTCCTTGACGGGTTGCATTAAGAATACCTAATTGAAGCTATATTTGTTTACAAATTATTATTATTATTATTATTATTTCTACCGGCCCAATGGCCTTGCGGTTAGAGTGTTCGCCAATGGCCTGGGAGATCGGGGTTCAATCCCAGGTCGAGTCATACCAAAGACTCAAAAAATGGTACTTGATGCCTCCTTGCTTAACACTCAGCATTATAAGGTATGGATCAAGGGTAAGGTGGAACAATCCCGGGAAAGGGGTAGCGCCCTTCCATACACCTTGGTGTAGTAGCTATTGAAAAGGGAACCTTCGGGTCACCCTCGACTATAGTCGCCAACTTTACTTACTTTTTATTTCATACTATAAAAATACTGACTGGGGTACGAAATAAAATTACCCAACAAATGTTGATATTCCGTAAAACCGACCAACCGACCAACCAACCAACTAATCAAGAGAGAGAGAGAGAGAGAGAGAGAGAGAGAGAGAGAGAATTTCGAACTGGCTTTCCTGTTCAACAAGGAGAAAACGTGATTGTTATTTAATATCTGAATTTCTTCTATCTTACCCTTTTAGATTTGTATTGCAGTAGTTTCGAACGATGCACTCTTTGAGCGATGAAACAAGCAACACGAAATTAGAAGATGTTGTTTCCAGCAAATTTTGATCTCGTATCCAATATTCCCATCAAAATTCAAACATATGACTTAATGTTTTGAATGATGACATCATTATTTGTTAGGATTAAGCACAGATATACTAATGCACAAACACACACACACACATACACACACACACACACACACACACACACACACACACACACACACACACACACACACACACACACACACACACACACGCGCGCGCGCGCACGCGCGTGCATTAGTAGATAAATATATAATTACGTTTTCGTATTTCGAAAAGACGTATTTTATCGAGAATTCTGTGAACCCCAAGAAAACACGGAGATGTTTTTTCTTTATAGTATTTATCTCTAATAGAGGAAAGACGCAGGCATTCAGTACGACCGCTCGAAAGTGTGTATATCATGTTTTAATATGTCGTTTCGCAGGAACGATTCAATTCAGTCGAGTTTAACACTGGTCTGTGCTAGGGCCTCTACTCGTGATTTGAAGTCAACTTTGTCCATCTCCTTGACTGTTTGATAGCCAATGCTAGATAGCATCTCCTGTCCTAAAGGAGCTCTGTACGCCAATGTAAGTAACATTCTAAAGGAAAGGGTCCCAAGGTCGAAGAAATAAGTTATGAAAAAATACCAGCATCCTGAAGAAAGACGACTTGAAAAAGTTCAACATCTCGTCCACTGGGCTCGGTATGACAAAGTATGCTTGATCTATCACCCCAGACCGAAAACAAGAGTTAACCGGGAGCGCTGAGGTCACAAGAATAGTCAGATCCTTCAAGAGGTTACGGGGGTTGGCCGGACAGTGTGCCCATACGCGAGGCGGAAGTGGAGGGTAAGTATTCTTTGAAGCCAAATAAAAGAAGAAAGAATTACTCGAGTCGCCTTTTTTTGGTGGCTGGGATACCGAGAAAGAGAAACGGTCCAAAGATATGGGAAGAACTGATTTTTACTGGAAGGAAGAAGCAAGTGTTATCCGTTATCCAATCCCATCTCCTTCCATGGTCTCAGAGACTGAACAGGTTGTCTAAAGCAACATAAGTCGTCACACTCGAGTTATGTTTTTGTGTTTCTCCGCCCCCACACCTGAAGATTGGTATTCATTTACATAGCAATCGTCGCTGACTCCACTATACGTAAAGGAAACTTGAAGAGAGAAACTGAATCACTATTAATAGTAGCCAATTATAATATAATATAATATAATATAATATAAATCCTACCGGCCCATTGGCCAAGTGAGACCGGGGTTCAATCTCAGATTGAGTCACACCAAAGACACAAAAATGATACTTGATGCCACCTTTCTTAACGCCCAGCATTATATGGTATGGATCAAGGGTAAAGTGGAGCAATCCTGGGAAAGGAGTAGTGCCCTCCCTTACATATCGGTGTAGTAACTAATGAAAAGGGAGCCTTCAGGTCGCCCTTGATAACGGTCGCCAACTTTACTTACAACCATAATATGAATATAATATGATATAATCAATTATAAATATACTATACTATATAGAATAAGATAATATGATATAATGCAATATACTCTACTATAATATAATAAAATTTGAAAGTTGCCTCAAATCGTCTTCATACCACGGCGCAATATGCACCAAGTTGGATTTGGTCGAAAGCGAGAAGTTTTCAGCATGAATGAGATGCACGCAGAGCCACCATTCCTGTGTAATTGCGTATCATCAGGAAACGGTTACTGTAAACGCGTAAGGAGACCAACGGCCGAAAGTAAACGCGTTTTTTTTTAAAATCACAAACTGAACTCTAAAAATGAAGATCAACGTCCAATGTAATCTCTGCTTTTAATTGATCTGGCGTATATACACACATATATATGTATATATAATTTTCTTAAATACCCTGTCCGGTGGCAAAAGCTACTTGGTAGCACCAGGAGTGACAGTACCGCCTTGAGCTTCCAAAACTGTGTTATCATCCCTGGTTGGCGTCTGACAAGGGCAGGGTGTCGCACGTGCTTTCACGCGTTGTAAGATGAAAAAAAAATAGTAACCAGAAGTACTTATATAAAAGCTGGAATAGATAAAACTCGGAAAAACACTGTATGCTATGCGGAGAGAGAGAGAGAGAGAGAGATGAAGCTGGAAATTACATAAGAAGCGAAAGCAGCAAGCCATCGGTGCAGAAAGATTACAAGAGTAGGCACGACTGGGTAGGGAAGATTATCCATTAGGAATTATACAAGCGGCAAAATTTTGACCACTCAAACAAATGGTCGTATTTCTTTTATAGTCCATAATTTTTAGTTATTTTTTTTGTTTAGGAAAGAAGAAAAAGTTGCTCAGACTTTGTTCTGTGGATTATGGAAGGTGCTGCAGTTGTATTGTAGATCCCTCACAGATTTGTTGAAGGGGTAGAAAAGATGAAGAGATTGTCTATATCAGGAAAGGAAACGATAGACACCCGGTTGCAAAACTAGACAAAAACAAAAAATAAAAAATACGTCTTATTTTTAGTTGTTACAAATTCATTTGATGGTTTGGTTTAGTTATTAGGTTTAATGGCATATCAACTCGTGGGGGTTATTTAAGGTCAGATCATTTTATGTATATGATTTGTGAGCAAATAATTTGTTGGTAGATATTTTTGCTTAACATGGAATTTTTCGGACACGAGAAAAAGGTTAATAATAATTGGTTGTGTCTTATGACCCTTGTAGACAAGTTAATGATAAATCCTTTTTTTTGTATATGGTTTGTGAGCAAACGGCTTGTAAATATTTTTGTTTTCCAGGAAATTGTTTGGAAATGAGGCTAAAGTTAGGTTGATAATTATACTTCATAGACATAAGTTTTGTAAATGGTTTTATTTTCTCAATGTATCTACCGAGGGCAATTCAAAAAGTTCTAAGCTTCACCCAGAACGAAGAACCATAGATGAACATTTTTGAGTGACAACGCATTAACACTTTGAAAAACTAATCCAGATTTCTGTCTTAATTTTTGAGCATCACTCAAAGTTGAAACGGGTGGGACAAATCTAAAATCTGGCGACGATTTAGAACTTTTTAAACGACCCTCGTATATTCTTAAAATATATATTTACTTTAGTATTAGTTTGGTTTAGTTTTATGGCATATCAACCATTGTAGGTTATTTAATGCCAAATCCATTTTTATACATACAAACAGTTCTATTTCAAACAATTCAGTTTGGTATAAGTACGCAGATTAAATGTCAAAAACAGTTCTATTTCAAATCATTCTGATTAGTCAACAAAGTTAAATGGTTCCATGTATTGCTATGTATCACAAACAATTAAATTAAACATCAGTCATTTATTTACACACAGTAAAATTTTAAAACAGTTCTATTTCTAACAATTCAGTTTAGCATAAGCAGACAGTTTAGTTCTATTTAACCCATGGATAGGACCCTATCAGGGGCTACCACTCCGGGCCAGAGTGGACCTGGGAGAGATGAAAATAAAAGGGTACTCTTCATTCCCTAAAGCCCCAGTATTACTCGAGTCTCACCATCAGATTATTTAGTGTCATATCTTGGACATTCGTTGGAGGAAAAGAAAACGAAAAAAGAGAAAAGTACTTAGACTTTGCCGGAGAACCAAAAAACTATGGAACATAAAGGTGACGGTGATACAGATTTAGCTGGAAAAGTAGGAAGGACGAGCAGAAACCATCCAAACTACATAGAGTTTTGTAAAGATCAGTCAGATTTCTGAAAAAAGTCTCAGAGACTTGAAGAGACGTGCTATCACTCCAGTGAAAGACAACAAGCTAACAAGGACACGAAAAAACTCTCAAGGAATAATAATAATAATAATAATCGTTTATTTGTACACAGTTATATGGTTTCAGGTTTTCCAATATTATACAAATTTATTTGACCAATTGATGGGACCTTCATAGATACTACCATTTCAGGTTTGAGTGGAACGAAGAGTAGCGGTAACGGAGATGTAGTTCCCATAGCCCAAGATCCAGAACTGCAGCATTATCACTGGGTGCTGTTAAGTGTCATACCTAGGACATTATCAGCAGGGGATTCTGTTATTTAATCAAGCTCCTACCGACAGGGCAGTGTGTGTGTGTGTGTGTGTGTGCATCGAGAAAAATTGAATTAGAGAAAGCGAGAAAAGAGATTTATTAAGTTAAACTTTGTATCTAAGCCGTACTTGTGGGATTATGATTTTGTTGCATCAGTCTTCTGAGGTGAGAGAGCTTGTTTTAAAAATCCCCATTCAACCTTTTTTTTTTTTTAAATTAGAGCTCGAATAATTACTATTGTTTTTCTTGTAAAATACCCCCGACCCTGAAAAAATAGTAACAAAAAAACAGACTACAAATAAAAATCAAAGGGAGAAGAAGAAAGAATTAGAAAAAATAGAAGCAAAATGAAACAGCAGACAGTCTTTTTTAATGTGTATTAAGTGCGTGTCTGAATTTCTAGCTGCTACAAATGGAAAGGTAGACTGTATGCGCATGCGCGTATGTGCGCATGCGCGTATATGCGCAATATCGGTTTTGTTCGTGTGTAGATCAGCTGTATAATTAGTGCAGGGAATCCCTGTCACGTTTCTACAAAGAGCAGCCCGATCGATCTTTCAAATAATGACCCGATGCCCAGATTTAGCGACATAGATACCTATGCGCAGACGAACCATAAAAACAAAAAACACCCCAATAAAACAAACAAACATACATAAACAATCACTTGAGAAAAAGCATGCGCAAGCCTTTCAACATTTATATTCTTAAGACATAGAAATGCAATACAAATGAATAATTTTGTTTTTTCCAGTTCAGACACTCTTTGCTGTTTTCATTACAACATTTTAGCCAATTAGCTTTCTTGTCTTTTGACGTCAACTTCTAAGCATTAAACCAATCAAAATTGAACGCTAATACACGAAGTACGCATGAGTAACCGCGTGTAAGCAGTACCTGATTAATACTAAAGACAATTGATAGATTGAGTGATTTTAATGGCATGTCAACTTGTCAAGATTATTTTAATTCAAGGGGTTTTGGAATTGCGTTCATTTTACATCTATATTTACATATTTGTGTGGAGTTATATCTTTTAGAAGTTTTTGTATACAGTTATATGATATCAAGTATTCCTATCTAATATTAGTAACTATACGGTTTTAAATAATTTTTCTATCTAATAATCTTCAAATGATTGCTCACAATTATATAGTTTCAGATAACTAATAAATCTTAGTAAATACCTGTTGGTTCAATTAATCATTCTTTTTATGAACAATTTACAATTATATGACATTAAGTATTCTTATCTAATACTAATAATTTGCACACAGTTGTATGGTTTTTATTTACTAAGCGTTGCTGGTAAATAGGCTTCAGGTAGCTGTTAATTTCACTGGTCAACTATTTAAGTATTGAATAGGCTCAACACTGGTTAACTTTGATGATCTAGTGAGAACTGGTGTTTTCAACCTGACTGAACCGTACGTCGTTGTATGGTATAAAGTATTCTTATCTAATACTAATGATTATATGGTTTCAAGTAATTATTTCTATTTAATAATATTCAATCGATTGAGCACAATTATATGGTTTCAAGTAAATAATAACAATACTTTGTAAACAATCATAGCTTCAAGTAACTATTCTTAAAACAATAAATTTGGATACAGTTATATGCGATCGAGTATTCTTATTCAACGCAAGTAATCTATAAACATATCTATTTAATGGCGTGTCAACCTATCTAGGGTTATTTTATACCTAGAGGTTAGGAAATCGCGTTCATTGTCCATACATATTTCCATTTTTGTGTAGTTGTTTCTTAAGACGTTTTTTTTTTATCACAGTAACGTAATTGGTTGATTGAGCAATTTTAACAGCATGTCAACCTATCTAGGGTTATGTTATGCCAAGAGGTTAGGAAATCACGTTCATTGTACGTTTATATTTATAATTTTGATATAGCTGTTTTTTTAAGAATATATCAACTATTCCTATCTAATATCAATAATTCATTTCTGTCGAGCTTTCAACTATTTATTTCTATTGAATAATAATATGTTTGCACACATGTATATGATGTCAATTAACTAATAATAATCCTTTGTAAACAAATGTAGCTACAAGTATCTATTCCTAATACGAATAATCTACATTTTTATTACTTGGAATATTCAAACTATTGTCTCCATCTTTATTGTTATACTTTCAGTGTTTTGGCCGACACATCATTCGGCCTTCTTCAGATGTTTCATTTCGATCACCGTACCCTGCACAGAACCTCGAACTGAACCCTTTATTTAATTAACGCGTGTAGATTGTTCAAATTCCGTAAATTATCGCCGGGTGCAAGTGTTAAGCTATTGTAACTATTCCTATTAATTCTTACCCGTAGTTGGGATTGAACCTGCAACCTCTCTATGATTTCATTTAGAAGCGATTTCGTGTTGTTTTGAAAAAAATCCTGACAACAGCATCTTATGAAATAGCAGCTGTACGGACACTTACTTCTTATCTCAGAAACCACCCAATTAAGACGAGTAAAACATGCTGGGCATTGATGTTGAACTTAGTACGAACTCATAAGCGACGATCACCCATGGACTCCTACACATGGACACACCAGTATAGGCCGATCTGCAAAATCTTACATTCTTCGGCTCTGTGCGAACACGGTGTGTCGATTGGAAGAGAGAGAGAGAGAGAGAGAGAGAGAGAGAGAGAGAGAGAGAGAGAGAGAATTAAAGGAATTCTGTCAGTCGGTACGCTTGATGATAATGATGATGATGAGTTTTGAGTGTCGACAGTCGATAATCCGACTTGGATTATCTGTACGTTTACTTAGGTTGAAATATCAAAACAAGCCGAGGATGCAACGTTATTTGAAAAGCTGAATTATATATTATTGGAATCCCAACGAAAGAGATTAGTACAATACGATTTCTTGTTAAATACGGACGTCAGTTGATTATTATATTCTTGGTCAGAAGAAATGGGACACTAGTTAGTGATAAGAAGAATTATAAGACGAATAATAAAGTGGAAAGTTCCCAAGGTGTAGTGGCAACGAGCTGGACTGTGACAATCGTAGTATGCAAGTTCGAACTCCAGTCGCGCTATTACGTTCACTTTGAGGAAGTGCCCGTGGTGTAATGGTTATCGTCGCAGGATAAATCCTGGACCTGACTGATTGCATTTCACATAGCACTAATACCCTTGGGAAAGGTATGAATCCAATTATTCTCCTTCCAGCTATGGGTAAATAGTAAGGCAGACTAGGTTCTTCAGCCTTGGTGAGGCAACTAGTCTAGGAGAATGAAAACTGTGAATTCAAACCTGTTAGACTCCGCTTAAAAATTGACCTTGTGTCATATCCAGCTCGAGCGGAGGGGTTGGTAAATATGTATTTCCCACACTTATCAAATAAGCCTTTTTTTCATTTTGTACTCCTTCCATATACTGCTAGTTCACAGAACAATATGTGTATAGTTTTTCTGTGAGACACATGTATATCTTGTCATATCCTGCCCGAGCGGAGGAGTTGGTAAATATGATTACGTTCACTTTCGGACTAGAAGATGTAACAAGTGAAATGTTACCATAAAAACAACTATGATAAGGATAACTGTTAGAATGACCATATTTAATTAAACATCAGTCATTTTTACACACATTTTTACACACAGCTAAAGGATCAAACAGTTCTATATCTAACAATTCAGTTTTACATAAGTGATTTGTTTGCACACAGTTGAAATGTCAATCAGTTCTATTTGGCTCATTGATGGGACCCTATCAGGTTCTACTACTCTGATTCAGAGTGGACCAGGGAGCGATGGTAATGAAGGGGTACTCTACATTCCCCAAAGCTCTACCATTACTGGCGCCTCACCATCAGATTGTTTAATGTCATATACAGGACACTCGTTGTGGGGAATCTAAGCCCTCTGCAAAGAAGTAGTCACTGTATTCTACATCCTTAGCCGACTGGGCTGTCTCCTGATTTCAAATAACGTAAGGAAAGCTGTATTAACGAAATTAAAACAACAAAAAAGAGAATAGAATAATTTCGGAAAAAGTCTCAGAATTTCAGAAAAAGTTTCAGAATTTCGGAAAAAGTCTCAGAATTTCGGGAACCATTTTATTGATCATTTAGTTTCTAGTTATTTTATGCTATTTTGAACAAATTCTGAAAAACAACAGCTGTATGGCCACTTACTTTCCATCTCACAAATCATTCAAGTTAGACGAGTAAAATATGGGAAAGGTAGGAACACCTTTACTCCTCTCCCAGATATGGGTTAAAAAGGACCATTACTGTTCTTCTATAATGATGGTTTCTAGATCCATACAAGAGAAAAAACACTTATAACAATCACAATTGAGAAATGTTATTATCAATAGTAATACCGTTTTTATTGGTTGCAGCACGGTAGTGAAACTGGTAACAGCCAGATTTGGCTTTATGTACCCACGCAGAGCAGAACCTTCGCTAGATGGTTAAATTACGTCACTGGAAAAGCAAATTCCAACAGAACGTTCAAAGCTGGTTACCTCTTCGTACGAGAGAGAGAGAGAGAGAGAGAGAGAGAGAGAGAGAGAGAGAGAGAGAGAGAGAGAGAGAGCGAAAAAATAGATTAAAGGAACTGAAACTTTAGAAAAGTGAAAGAAAAGAAGGGGCAGAATGAGAACTTAGAAGAAGAAGAAGAAGAAGAAGGATGATGAAGAAGAAGAAAGTAGCAGTCATAGTATATATGGATAGAATAAACCTATATACATACACACACACACATATATATATATATATATATATATAGTGAGAGAGAAAGAGAGAGATAGTAAGAGGGAGAGAGATGAAAAAGAGACGTATGACTAGACTACATGAGACTACGATAATTAGATGGATAGGTTTTCATTCTTTGGTTTCTTTGTTTAATGCTATATCAATCTGTGTATGTTATCTTATACTAAAGTTCGAGACTGAAAAGATTGATCTGACGAGACTTGATAAACTGGAAGTCGTCTGCAAGTCTCTAACAAATGTCAAAACGAACTCATAAACGAAGATTGGTCAATAAATGCAAAAATTTAGATACAAAAATTACAGCTTTTTGAACCTATTTTTTTTTTTTTTGTAAAATATTAACAAAATTTTTGTATGGAAATTGATTTCTCATGTATATATAGAGTATTTGAAACTGGGCTGGTTGGTTGGTTGGGGTTTTTGGCATATCAACCTTTTTAGGTTATTTAACGCCAAATCCATTTTTATACAAATAATCCGTTCTATTTCAAACAATTCAATTTGCCACGAGTACCCAATTTAATTGTCAAAAACATTTCTATTTCAAGTTATTCAGTTTAGTCAAACAATTCTAATTCAAACAATTCAGTTTAGTATAAGTATAGATTTTCTCCACACACAGTTAAATGTCAAAACAGTTCTATATTAAATAACTCAGTTTAGCATAAGTACAGTTTCAATGTTAAAACAGTTCTTTTTCAAGCAGTTCAGTTTAGCATAAGTACTCACTTTAATTGTCAAAAATATTTCTATTTCAAGTTATTCAGTTTAGTCAAGCAGTTCTAATTCAAACAATTCAGTTTAGCATAAGTATGCGGTTAGTTCTATTTAACCCATAGATAGGGCCCTATCAGGTGTCTCCATTCCGGACCAGAGTGGACTGGGGAGCAATGGCAATGAAGGGGTGCTCCATATTCCCCAAAGCTCCAGCATCCCTGGAACCTCACGATCAGATTGTTTACTGTCATATCAAGGACACTCATTGGGGGATGTCTTACTCCTCTGCAGAGTGCGGTCGGTGTATTCTACTGTCCCAGCCGACTGGGCCGGGCGAAACTAGAATATATATATATATATATATATATATATATATATATATATATATATAATAGACATTCTAGACTACATGAGAATAGATAGTTAGATATATAAAGAAAATATGGATAAGTAGAGATGTAGAGAAAATTAAAATGTTGTGAGAAATGAGAAAGGTAAAACGAAAGTGAAAGTTGCGATAAATGTGATGCAGTAGCATAGAGAAAATGAAAGTAAGAACAGCAAAAGAAAAATATTTATGAATAATTTATCAAACGAAAACAATAATTTCCATTTAATTAAACATGACTAATTTACTCTAAAAGTAATTATTCAAGTTGGAGATGTAAAATAATTGTGTAGAATTATTTCTTAATTAGGAGTAACAGTTAATTAAAAAAATGTTTTAATCAATAAATCACCGAAGTTCCATTCTTTTAAGATTCTAAAAAAATTATTTACAAAAGTTCGTAAAATTTTTCATACAATATTAACTTCATCAAATAACATAAAAGGCATAATTAGTCATACTCTTTTGCATCATGTAGATCAATCTTTTTGTCGGTATTATACTTTTTTTCAAGTTTTAAGGTCACTCTGTTGAGAAGCGGGAAGAGAGAGTCCACCACATGGTGTAGGAGCTAATGTGTTGGACTGTAATATCGTTGTGAGTAGGTTCGAACTCCACTTGTACAATTACGTTCACTTTCAGACTAATAACCTTGGGAAAGGTATAAACACCCTTATCCTTCCCCCATCCATAGGAAAGCTTTAGTGCTGAATAACCCACGGAAGCTGATATGTCATTAAGACAAAGAAACCAGAACCAAACAAAGGTTCCACATCATAGGGTCTGTTTGAAGAACAGTAGTGCCTATCTATTCTCCAATCAACATGTGATATATTCTAGAATGATGTTTGCTCCATTTAATGGCAATCCCTGCACTTCATTTGTCCCACCAATGCCAGTTATGAAGCAGATATCATCACCTTCTATAACTAGATATTTTCCCTTGTCCGACACATTCTCAAACACAACTGATCATCAGTGAAGATATGCATAGGCAAAGACGGAAATAATGAATTCTGCTTACACAGCTCACCAAGCAGAAATGGGGAATATCTATCTGAGTTTTCCTTCGAGAACAAGCTTGCATGTTTAAACACTAAATTCTAAAAATGAAAAGGAAAGCCATGGATTTACACCTACGCCAATAACTGTAAAACACAGCTAGATTATATATTTAAAAAACAAGACATGCATAAATAGCGTTTTGAAGACATGCTCTTCTTGCGAAGGAGTATCTTTTGATCACAGATTCGTTTCAACAAAGATTCGCCAAAGTTTACTCTGAATTAAGAATCAAAGTTAAAGCTTCATGATTTGTGCTCACTTGCCAATATTACTATCAACATTTTTACTTAATAAAAAAACCCAACAAATATCAATGCGTAGAAATATAAGAAAGACTTGAGAGAACTTATAAAAACATACAAAAAGAACAACTAGAATACATTCATGGTCAAATAAATAAAATCAGAAATTCAGCTTAAGATAGACAATCACGAATAGCATGGCAGTAAATAAAGTGAGCGGAAGGAAAAATATCTCGGGACCAAAATTAAAAACTGCCAGCTAAAAAGAAAGACTTCAGAAGTGGAAAGAACATTTTAAGAGTCGGCTTAGACTGAAATCACAGATAAATCTACAGAAAAAATTATCAATGGCCATCTAGACATCCAACTAGAACGGTTCACGTTGGAAGAACTCGATGCAGTACGGAAAAAAAGCAGAAAAGCTTCATGCCTCAACGAAATAGCTCCTGAAGGTTGAGAAACAAGAAAATTTAACAACATACTTCTTAGATTAAACAAAGCTGTGTATAAACAAAACACAACAGAGAAAAGGACGAAAGATTGCAACCTTGAAATCACTAAGAACTTTAAAGAACTGCTGTATCTGCTAAGATTTATCATGCCCTGCTTCTCAATCGTATCTGAGCTGAAGTAAAGAAAATCCTAAGAAAAAATCAAAATGGTTTTCAGAGAAATCGATTTACATCATCACAGCGACTATTCGACGAATCCTCGAAGGAGTACGTGTAAAGGTTTCGAGGCAACACTCTTGTTTGTAGACTTCTTCAAGTTATTTGATTCCACACATTGAAGAAAGAATACACACATTTTAAATAAGAAGGAGCCGTCTCCACTAAGTGGCAAGCCTTTGGAATTAGTAGACAAGTTCAGCAGCAATATCTCATCAACTGAAAGTGATGTCAATATATATATATATATATATATTCTAATTAATTTTAGATATTATTACTATGTACTACAACATTATAACAAAAATATCATTAATAATATGCACTCTGTAATCAATGCAAAAACTATAATTTTCTCTCCCCAAATTCATTTATTCCTTTATTTTCTATTTATTCATTTCATTTGGGTTTAAACGTTTGTTTGCTCTTATATAAAAATGAGGAGAAAAGGAAAGAGGAGTCAACAATTGATACATCTTGATTCAGGGAACAAATGATCTGATCTTAAGATATAAGAAAAATGATGAAATTTGGGTTTGGGTGATAGGGTAGTCAGAATTTTGTAGCGTTTTCAAAATTTTAATGAGAAATATTTCATTATTTCTTTGTCTGAAGATACAGATCAAAAATTAAGAAAATATAGGGTCTGCTGCAATAAATATTATTGCAAAAAATATGAGTCATTTTTAAAGGTTTCTCTTATATATATATATATATATATATATATATATATATATATATACTAGGTACATACGATAAGTTTCCAGACTTTCTTTCATATGGGCACTTTTATTCATAGTACACATATGAAACTCTAGTCCCCTTCGAAGTAATCTCCTCTGGCTTCAATGCACTTGTTGTACTGTTCCCACAACTTCTGGAATGCCCCATGGAAGTCGTCTTGTGTGAGCGTGTCAATGACCTTCGTCACAGCCTCTTTTATCTCCTCAATTCTCTCATAACGACAGCCTCTGAGCTTAGGGAATAATCAAAAGTTTCAAGGAGCAAGGTCTGGATTATAGGGAAGCTGAGGAACTGTCTTGATGCCCATCTTTGTCAAATAGTCTGTGACAAGGGTGGAGTTGTGGACTGATATATTGTCCTGGTTGAAATGCCACTGATCTGATTTCAACAGTGCTGGCCTCTTCCGACGGAATCTCTTCCTGAACTCCCTTAAAACCTCAACGTAGTAACCCTAACCCTAACCCTTTGGCCAATTAACTCTGGTGTATTGACTTCCTTACTCCTCCCACACCTCTCATCATCCCTCACAGAGTCCCAGCTTTCCTTGAATCTCTTATGGCACTCAAAAACTGATGCTCGATTCATGCAAGATGGTCGAAAAGCAGTCTGAAGCATTCCATACGTTTCTGTGGCATTTTTTCCAAGTTTAAAACACAATTTTATTGCATATCGTTCTTCTTAAGTGTCAGATTGCATTTTTGAAACTCACCAGCTTTGACAATCAGGCTTTAGTAGGGTGTATTCCAAATGCTGCTGTAGGTGTTCATTTGAACCTGAAATCATAAAAACTGGTCAGTCATCTCATAAGATGTATAGCAACAACATATTGAGTTTTCAAGAGTCTACGACAATTTTAAATGTCCATACGAAAAATTCTGGAAACTTATCCTATGCATCTCGTACATATGTCGTGCCGGTTGCACGGATTTCCCTGGTTCTCTCTTGCCATTCGTCTCTATCGTCCATCGCTTCCAGGAGGTCTTCTAGACGACATCCTGTGTCCGTACTGGGCGGTTGTAGGTATGTTCTATGCTGCTAATATATAAAAATTTTTTCTTTCAATGATGTTTATTTACATAGGACAGACACTTCGTTTCGGCCTATTTTATTACTGATGCATTCAAGTCTTCGAACGAACTGTTTTACTTGTAAATAGAATTAATTCGGGAAGGCACCGAAATTTTCCCAACGCTTTCAGCTCCAACTGGGACCATATTCGAGAGAACAAATAAGGCAATGACGGATCCAATGAGGAGTCATATGCATTTATCTAAAGAGTAGGAGGAAGAAACAAGTGGGAGGAGAATTTACGGAAGAAAAGATTTTTACTAGAGATCATCATCATCATCATCATGTCGTGCTGGTAGCACGGATATCCCTGACCCTCTCTCGCCACTTTTCCCTATCGTTCATCGCCTCTGGTAGGTCTTCAGAGCTACATCCCGTATCCTCGCATAGCTGCTGAATGTATGTTCGTGCTGGTCATCCTGCTTTTGCCCGGCCATATGTGGGGGTCCATAGGAGTACATCACTTATGAGTTCGTCCCTGCTTCTCCAAGCAGTGTCCTGCATGTCTGGTTCGTCTAACTTGGATAGTTTTCGTGATAGGAGGCAGGTGGCCGTATAGTTGGTGTCTTGTGGGGTGTTGCCGCCAGGACTTGTTCAAGATTGCTCGCAACATTCTTGTGTAATTGCCGTCTAGCTTCTTCTCCAGCCGTTTTGTTAGCGTCCATGTAGTGCATCCATACAGCAGTATCGATACGACAGCTGCCTGGAAGAATTGTCGGAAAAAGTGTCAAAGGATGGTTTGGTTTGGTTTTATAACCATTGTAGGCTAATTAATGCCAAATTCTGTGCATATATATATTGAATATATATGATTTGTAAACAAATTTAGTAGATAACATTCTTAAACGATCCTGGGGTCTTTTTCCCCACAGTTAAATGGTTTCAAGTGTTGCTATATAATAGTCACAATCTAACACCAATCATTTGTTTGAACACAGTTTGTTCTATTTGACCCATCGATAGGACCCTATCCGGTGTTACCATTCCTGGCCAGAGTGGACCTGGGCGTGATGGAAATGAAGAAGTACTCCACATTCCTCAAATCTTCAAGGTCAGAGTCTTGTTATCAGATGGTTTAATATCATATCAGGACACTCGTTGGTGGGGTCTTACTCCACTGCAGAGATGCCGTCGGCGTATTCTACAGCCCCAACCGATTGGGCTATGTCAAAGAAATTTTCGAATGTGGCTGCTATATCCGAAGTTGATTTCATTTAAGAAGGTCTTTTAATCGTCGTGCAGAGAGCTTAAAGAACTTGGAGTTTTTGTTTATTATTTCTTTGAGTAATATCGAAGTGTTTTCTGTTAGAATTTTTCTTTGGAGGTGTGGCATAAATGTATTTTGAGGTGTTGAGAGATTGAACTAGAGTCAGATAGGTGAAGCGTTAAACGTCTCGATGAAGTCATTGTTGTTAGGCCGATGTAGATTGTTACTTCATGGAAGAAGCGTTCTCGTCGTGGAGTTTTAAGCTGGTACAATTATTGGTCGTACTGAGGTAACTAGATGAGGGAGACAACTTATTGTAGATGACGAGGTTAGTTGTATTAAATTTGGAATGATGCAAGCAGGAGAACCGAATCTTAACTGTGAGAAATTTTCTGAGAGTTAACATCTGCCCACCAAACTTGCCCTCGATTATTATGTGAGGCGTGCAATTGAGTGAGAGACCCCCAAAACTTCGTGCAACACCAAACATGAACTGAAGGCAAGGGTAACTGCACAATTTATTAATTTAAACCAGGAGACTATCAGAAAGGCTTGAACGAGATTCTGAAGTTGACTGGAAGACGTGGTTGAAGACAATGGTGACTGCTTTGATTAAATCGTAATCTTTTATATTTCAAGCTATTTTCAAGTAACTTTAACAAACATATCTGATAAATTGAGATGCATGTGTTATTTTATTTTTTACGTAATATAAAAGATAATTTACACATCGCACTCTACATCTATCTATCTATCTATCTATCTATCTATCTATCTATCTATCTATCTATCTATCTATCTACATAGATGATGAATATCTGTGTGTGTGTGTATGTGTGCGCGTGTGTGTATGTATAGGCATATATTTATACATATCCGACTCGCCATATCTATCTATCTATCTCTACACTCGTTCACACGTACATAAACAGACACACATACAGGCACGCAGCATATGTGTGTGTGTGTGTGTGTGTGTGTGTGTGAGTGTGCGTGTGTGTACACGAGCGCATACGTATATAGAGTATATATACATATATATACTGGTATATATTCATATACACATTCATACACACACACACACACATATACATATATATATATATATATGTATGTGTGTGTGTGTGTGTGTGTGTGTGTGTGTGTGCACGTAGGAATATTTGCAAGCTGTTGTTTGATTTTTACATTTGCTTGCAGCTACAAACCTTTTAGCTGTGTTTCAAGCCGCAGAACATGTTTGTAATTTATTCAGTTATATGCCCGTTCAATCTGCCCTCAGGAAAATAAAATAAAATAAAAAATAAATAAAAAACAAACAAATAAACAATACATTCAATTGTACATTGCATTTCGCTTTAGGTACCCTTATGCTAACTTCTTTTTTTTATGACTCTATAGCTGTGACAGAACGGAACTTTCATTAAAAAAAAAGGAAAGAAATCTATCAGGAAAGGTAAACTAAGAAATTTCGATTCTAATTTTACATTGTCATTTTAGTTTTCAAAATCTAAAGATAGAAACGTAATTTAAAAAAAAAAATGAAAACACCCCCACAAAATAAAACAAAACAAAAAGCAAACAAAAATCAAAGAAATAAACAAACAAACAAAATAGTAAACCAAAAAATAGATAAATAAAAAAAACTAAACAAAAAAACCCAAAAAAACAAATAAAAAAAAGAAATTCCCGTTGCAACGGTGGCACAAATAAAGCGAGTTCGAATCCTAGTTGTGCTATTACGTACACTTTCGGACTGATTCCCTTGAGAAACGTATGAACCACATTATCCCCCCCCTCTCTTCTATCGGTTAAATAATACAACCAACTATCCTTCAAAAAAGTTGGATTCGGTATTTGATAACCGACCTGCCTCGTCAGTTGGAGTTGTAGGAGACACCGACTGCACCTTTGCAGAAAAGTAAGGCTCTCACCCTTGGGTATGACATCATATAATATAGAATGCAGTAAATTAGCGCAAAAAGAGTATAAGAGTAGACACGACTGGGTGAAGAAGGTAATACACTGGGAATGGTGCAAGAAGCTAAAATTGGACCATACGAACAAACGGTATATACACAACCCAGAATCCGCCCTGGAGAATGAGACGGACAAACTTCTCGGGGATTTTTAGATACAAACGGATCATCTAATCTCTGCCTAGTGATAGTCAACAAAAAAAAATAAATAAATAAACTGCTAAATCGTGAACTTTGCCGTTCCAAAAGACCACAGGGTCAAACTGAAAGAAATCAAAAAGAGAGATAAATACCTATACCTTGCTTGAGAACTGAAAAGAACTAAGGAACATGAAAGTGACGGTGATACCAATTGTAACTGCTGCGTGCGGTACAGTCACCAAAGGATTGGTGCAGGTACGGGAGGACTTGGAAATAAGAGGACGAATAGAGATCAATCAAACTGCAGCATCATTAAGATTGTGAAGCATCATCTGATTGTGAAGCTTTAGTCCTGAAGTTTTGAGGAATGTAGAGAACATTTTAATTGCCATTACTCCCTGGTTCACTCTGACCCAGATTGGGAGCACTTGTTAGGGTTCCATCTATGGGTAAAATGGAACTGTTCAATCATTTACAAAGAATTATTATTTTACTCCTTTGAGAGTTTTTCACACCAGCGTTAGCTGATGATTTTCATCGGAGTCTGAGTGACAGCAAGTCTCCTCAAGTCTCCAGGACTCTTCTCAGTATTCTGGTCAATCTTAATGATGCTGCAGTTTGATTGGTCTCTATTCGTCCTCTTATTTCCAAGACCTCCCGTACCTGCACCAATCCTTTGGTGACTGTACCGCACGCAGCAGTTACAATTGGTATCACCGTCACTTTCATGTTCCTTAGTTCTTTTCAGTTCTCAAGCAAGGTATAGGTATTTATCTCTCTTTTTGATTTCTTTCAGTTTGACCCTGTGGTCTTTTGGAACGGCAAAGTTCACGATTTAGCAGTTTATTTATTTATTTTTATTTTTTGTTGACTATCACTAGGCAGAGATTAGATGATCCATTTGCATCTAAAAATCCCCGAGAAGTTTGTCCGTCTCATTCTCCAGGACGGATTCTGGGTTGTGTATATACCATTTGTTCGTATGGTCCAATTTTAGCTTCTTGCATCATTCCCAGTGTATTACCTTCTTCACCCAGTCGTGTCTACTCTTATACTCTTTGCGCTAATTTACTGCATTCGTTTATTATATGATTGATTGTTTCCTCTCTATCATCATACAACTTACATCTGATATTTTGTTTTGTCTTATCGAGTTTTGCGACATAGTTAGTCCTTATGGCGTTGTTTTGTGCTGCTATCAGAAGAGATTCAGTTTCTCTTTTATGGCTTCCTTTTCTTAGCCATGTTCAAGTTTTCTCGTGAGAAATGTCACTTATTTGTCGCTTGAGATGTCCATACAGTTGTTTTTTCCCATTTTTGTTTCTGATTAATTTTGTTCTGTTGATGCTTGTGTTGTCTGTATTGTTTCTGGTCTCCGTCATCAGTCTTCCTCGGAATATTTTAATGTAGCCGAGTCTTTGTATCGATGCATCGAAGCTATCTTGAATATTAGCGAGTGCTTTTCCTCCTTTTCTTGTCACATATAGTCTGTCAATATCATCTCTGGGATGGAAGGCTTTATGGATCATTATGTATTTTCTTGTTCTCTGGTCCATTTGTTTAAGTTCCTCGTATATCTTGTGCAGTTCAAGACAGTCTGTTATCCAGCTTTGTAGGACTGTATCAATTGTTTTTTTGTAATCAACCCGCGCCATAGCTAGATTTTTCCGTTTCATTTTGCTCTCTTTGAGGATGTGTTGATCAATATATAGTAAATCTCCTGTTTCTCTGGTTCCCTTGTGGAATCCATTCTGTTCCTCCTTAATTTGTTCCGTTAGTATTTTCCACATCATAGGTAGGCACGTTATAGGTCTTCCGTTGTTTAGGGGTCTTTCTGGATTAGGGTAGTCTTTCCTTAAGTCATCCATTCGGATATGTCTGTTTCTTCAAAACATCTATTCATTTTGTTAGCCAGTCTGTCATGGATGGAGGTCAATTTTTAAACCAGAATCCATATATGCCATCATGGCTTGGAATTTTCCAGATGGTATTTTTTGAGTGTTGCTCTGATTAAATTGACGTGTACTTATGCCTTCGGACTTTCTTCCATCCCTTGCAACTTTTTTTTTTCATGTTATTGATTCATTCAGCTTTTCTGTTATGATCTCTACGTTCCCATATTTTACACCAAATTGTTTTGCTTCCCTTGCATTCGGTTGTGTGTATGTTTTCGTATCTTTTCCCCTACTTGCTGGTAGAATTTTTTGTCGTTGTTTTGGAATGACCTGTTTTGTCTGTATTGTTTGATCCTATCTCAGTATCTTTTTAGTCTTTCTTTTTCCGCCAGTAGCTTCTAATTTATCTCTTTAAATCGTATCGTTCGTTCTAATTGCATTGCTTTGCTCTTTTGTCTCAAAACATTCTCGCGTTTTTATTCTGCATTTTTGCTTATGACCAAGGCTTTATTTGTGCTTCTAGTCTTATTTCCCATCCACGTTTTGAATTTTTGTTCGTGTTCTTTAGGGGAAGCCCGATTTTTTCGCAGACAAATTTTGCTCCTATATAGATTAGTTCATTTAATTTCGTGATGTTGTTCGTTGAAATATGTGTGAATAATTCGTTTATTTTTTCAGTTTCTACCTTGACTGTTTTCCTGTCTTGATTCCTGAGAAATGGTAACGTGGGTTTCTTTTCAGACATTATTCTCTTTATAGTTACTACATTTATTTTTTCTTCTTGTGTTTGCTCTGTTTTTGGGTGTTTCGATTACTATTTCTTTGCGTTTCAATTTGGTTGGAGGGTACAGCTGCATGTATCTTATTTATATTAGATAAGAATAAAGTAAGTAAAGTTAGCGACTGTAGTCGAGGGTGACTCGAAGAATCCCTTTTCAATAGCTAATACATCGAAGTGTAGGGGAGGGTGCTACTCCTTATCCTGGATTACTCCACTTTACCCTTGATACGTACCTTATAATGTTGAGTGTTAAGCAAGGAGATATCTGGTAACATTGTTTGAGTCTTTGGTATGACTCGACCTGGGATTGAACCCCGGTCTCCCGAGCCATTGGCGAACAGTTTCTACGTAAGAATACTGGATCAATAGAATTACTAATTATAAATCGAAAGAATTTAACTGTTTGCAAACAAATGATTAATATCAAATAGAATAATTAACGTTAGATGGGAATACTTGAAACAATTTAACCGTGTTTAAACAAATGAACTCAAACAACTTGTCTAAAAAATAAAGTTACCTAGAAACTATTCTCTTACAAATCATATATAAAAAAACAGGATTTGGCATTAAAAAAATCCCTCAAGGGTTGATATGTCATAACCCCGCCACCCGTCAAAAAGGACTACGTGTGATATACGATTAAATAAACCAACCAAATAACAGCACTGATAAACAGACAGACAGACGGACAAACAGGTAGACACACCCACATTAACTAATAATAATCCTGTGTAAACAATTACAGCTTCAAGTAACTACTGTGTTAACGAAAAATAAGACGTGTTAAGGGGCGGATACATTCTCTCGTAGAGTTACAAGTCAACTAGCACACACATACTGCGAAGAGGAAGTTTCGTCGCCTTATGGGTAAAGTAGTGGATTGGGACCTGGAAGGGAGCGAGTTCGAACTTCAGTCCCGCTGTTACGTTCAATTTCGAATTAATGCTTCCGGGAAAAGTATGAACCCTGCTTATCACCCAACTATGGGTTAAATAGTTTTTTCAGTTCTTCTGTTAGGATGACTTTAGCATGAAAGAACCCAAGAAGGTTGATATGGACTAAAACCAAGAAATCAAACCTTACAGTAAGAGAGAAGAGCATTTTGGCATCAAAGCTTTGTTTGGTCAATTACTGTAACTGATCTTCCTCCAGCTGGTCTGAACAAAAGATATTGGTTCTAAAGACGGAGAAATTAATGAAAAGAAGACTTAAAAAGAGAAGAAAAATGAAGAAAATGGTGGAGGAGAAAAAGACTGAAAGGTTATTGAAAAGAAGACTTAAAAGGAAGAAAGAAAAAGAAGGTCAAGAATAATAGTGGAGGAGAAGAAGAGGGAGAGGCTAATGAAAAGAAGACTTAAAAAGAAGAAGAAGAAAACGGCGGAGTAGAAAAAGAAGAACTTAAAAAGGAGAAAAAAACAACAACAACAACAACAGAAGTATGTAACTATTGTTAGCCGACTGTAGTTTAGGGGAACTCGATGGCTCCTTTTTCAATAGCTACTACAAGGAGATGTAGAGGCGGGTGCTCCTTCTTTCCTTGGATTGCTTCACTTATCCTTGATCCAGACCTTATACTGCTGAGTGTTAGACCATTTTTCGAGTCTTTAGTATGACTTGACCTGAGATTGAACCTTAATCTTCCTGACCATTTGCCGGTCTTAGAATGATTACAAATTATGATTAAACATACAACTGAGAACTATTATAAATCTGGTATATGGGTACAATCGTGTTGACATGCCATGATCTTCTAAGAGGTCAAGTATTCGTCGAGTTCATGGCCAGTCTCTGCCTCCCACCAGACAGGACTTGACACAAACTCAAAGACACGAAGATCAGATTATAGTGGGGATTAGGGGAGGGAAGGTCAGGCCCGACCCGAGGCTCGAACCCTGTTGGACTATGCTGGTCATCGACCCACTTAGTGCAATGTGGGCCTGATGAGCCTAGCTGGACATGGACCCAAACATGGGTCCAAGCACAGATGCCTGATTATAGCTTAAACTGGACAGCAAGGTCCCGTGCTATACAAAGGTAACAAAGGCGTCAATGATGCAGCTTGCCTACCCGAAGGTGGCCCAGCCGAAACCGGGGGCCTTTCGGCTTCAAGTCTGCATTTGCTGAACCATGCTCGCTAGAGTCAAAGCCAACAGCAAATTAATGCCATCGGCTTCATCCCTGGAGCCAGTCGAGTTCATGGTCAATTTGCATGGAGTTGACATCGCACGAATGTTAATTTTCGCGACAGAAGACGTCCGGTTACGGGTCTAACTCTTTAGAGTGAACTTTGAAAATATTCAACTCGCTATTCTATGCAATTTGATATCAGTAAAGTCTACGCGTTCATTTATCAATTATACTTAGATCTCGCGGAAAAAAATCATTATGTGACAAAAACACGATTATTTTGCGTGCAGAAAAGTTCTCATAAAACTAATAACTTAGTGTCCTAAATTTGAACAAAAATGTAAAAATAAAGAATTATTAAAAATCAGTTTTTAGCTCAATCTGTGTATTGGCCAGATATTATGGCAGACCAATTCTGTCCTGAAGTCTCATCCACTATTTGTTGGTGTTTTTTAATAGAAAAAGTTTCACCGTTTGATCATGTATACAGAATATACTTTGACCAAAACTGATCCAAGAAATGGCTCTGACAGCAAACTTCTAGAATAAATATTAATATGAAAAATAACTTTTTTCCTTCGTTCTTATTAACAGTCTATCTAATTACACTTGTTCCAAATTTCCAAGATAAAGGAATTATCTAACAGTCATTCAAACTATACCATTTTAATTTAAATAAAAGTTGAACTTCAGTTTTGAACAATATTTGTTAACAAACTGAGTTAATAAATCAGAAAAGAGAGTACGGGTCGACAAAGTTAGTAAAACTAGTTCTTATTATCACTCATTTGGAGAACTACTTGTATGAAAGTTGAAGTAAAACGTTTTTGTATGTTTTCATATACAATAGTGGAATAAATGCATTTATTGCTTCAACCAACAAACTGGGACAATTATCCATGTATCTAACAAAAGTTGGGAGGTTCTAAATTTAATTCTAAAATAACTAACCATGATGTTGTTCCATATTAAAAATAATGTGTTGCTTTTAATTAGTCATATGGCAAATAACGATGTGCCGAATGCATTTCTGCTAATGATTTGTTCAATATCATCCACTTGTGGAAGTTTTCTTTGAAATTCCATTTTAAAACTTTATTTCAACTTTTCGTAAAATTGAAGCTAAAAATGTATTCACATCAGTATTAGATTCGAGACATTTATCTATTTTTCTTTTAAATTCAGTTTCTTTTTATGGCAACTACTCAGACCCACCAGACCAATCTCTAACAGTGAACTCAGTAGTTCAGATAAAAGAATAAGCTTTCAGCAAGACACAAATTAAGTCTTTCCAAGGTTAAGAGAGAGAGAGAGAAACAAATATGTATTACTTGATAGCTACCCTAACCAATAGAGCTACAAGAGCTTAAGCCACACTGTTTACTCTAGGAATTGAATGAAAGTAATTCCTATGAAAATCAAGTGAAATTAAAATGAAAGAAGTTCTCATCAAAAGTTTATAATGTTTCTTCGGAATAAAATTAAAAAAAACTCAAGTTATTAGTATTTCTGGTATTCTCTTCTTGGTCACTATAATCATATTTCACCCACTGGACATTCAGTTGGCTTTTGGCA
>CAUZXS010003397.1:120000-182863 GCA_963585895.1 Sepioteuthis lessoniana
AAGCCAGTTAAGCCGCTAAATTTTTTTTCAAACCTTGAAACGATTTTACCCCCGACTATTTAAAAAAAAAAAAGATTCCTTGTTTTGACAATCAATTTCGAATATATTTTTCTTGTATTACTTGTTTTCCCGAAAGTCCAAAACTTTCACCCTAAAGACGACTTTTCAGCTCGCATGCTTAACATATTTTTCTATTATTATTATAATTTTTTTCGCATTTTTTACAGAAAATAATTTTTAATAGAATATTTTGTATGTAGGTAAATTTAAAGTCGAAACACGTGTCGGCATATATAATAAATAAATTTTCATCCCCACCAAGTATATATCTTTCTTCCGTTTATCTTACATATTTATTAATATATATATTGGCATTATGCCAATGGTCTGGGAGACCGGGGTTCAATTCCAAGTCAAGTCATACCAATAACTCAAAAGTAGCACCTGACCCTCCTTACTTAACACTCACCATTATAAACTACAGATCAAGAGTAGGTGGAGTAATTCATGGAAAGAAATAGCGCCCTTCCCTATACCTCAGTGTAGTAACTATTGAAAAAAGAACTTTTGGGTTGCCCTCGACTACGGTCGACACTCTTATTTATACATATATTGCTAGATTTTACATCATTCATGATCTTATGCCAGAGAAAGCTTCTGTGAGACTAAAAAATTCCCGTTTTAGTGGCTAACGTGCTGGACTATCGTATCATAGTAAGCGAGTTCGAACTCCAGTCGCGATATTACGTTCCCTTTTGAACTACTGCATTTGGGAAAAATATGAGTTCCCCTTATATCCTGTCTCTGTTATTACTTATCGTTAAATAGTCAACACTTTCACCATTAAATAATACACGAAGGTTGATACGCCATAAAAGAAAAAAGACCAAACTAAACCAAACCAAGTATTTAAAAAAAAAAAGAGGTTGAAAAAATGAATGTACCTTATACTGGTGTCTATTTCTACACTTTGGAAATAACTGCATTGAAAATTGATATTCTATCATTAAAATAGAGATTTACACCTTCGAACATGTAATGTTATCATTTCTCTTTCGATTTTAGGTTGATCATCGTTGAATGTTGCCTACAGCTTTTTGCACGTCTTCTTCATGTGAGATAGAAATTTAGCGATCTGGGTTATAAAATGAAAAATAGGAAAAAAATCAATAACAAATTAGGAATGAAAAGTAAGAAATTCGTCAGTAGTTTGTCTAGTCGTTTGGCTCTGTAGAATACGCCGACTGCATCTCTGAAGAGAGATAAGACCTCCACCCGCAACGAGTGCACTAGATAATTTTGCTGTGTATGAAATTTATATATTTATGTATCAATTATCATACTTTATGCACTCCTGGAAATTTATAAGAATCCTTACATATATTTTTAAATAGAATCATTCCAAACTCATTTTATTTGGATATATATATATATATATATATATATATATATATATATATATTGTGGGTGGGATGTAAAGAGACAAATGTTCGCGTGAATGGACAATGAGAAACAAATCAAAGATACGAGAAAAGTTCTTTTCCTAAAAGAACGAGGAAGCTGACCCGCCCGCACGTGGTATTTGCTATCCCTTTCTTCTGGCTTCAACGGCCTAAAAGTTTGATCCGAGAGGATAAAGTAAGAAAGATTCTAACACTAAAAACGAATTGCGGTTTCGTGCTTTTCCCTCTTTAGCCGACTATTAGCCACCACTGACATAGAAGTCATCAGTGACTTCACTACAGTCCCAAGGGTTGGTAGCTCGTGTCATGGGCCCAACGTTCTTTTGCCATCCTTGTGTCAGACTGCAAGTGTCATGTCAATGCTCTCGGTACGCATGAAAGAAGAATGTTGAAATTTGATGCATGCTACCTAGCACGATTGGTGTTACTAAGGTCTGCTAAGGGTATATTGTGAATGAGGAAATAAATGGTGAAGGCCTAATCTTAGAGCTTTCGGGAATGTAGATTTCCTCTTCATTGCAGTTACTCTCATATCCACTTAGACCCGGATTGGTAGTACCTATTAAAGTTTCAGCTACGGATAAAATAGAACTATTTAAACCATTTAACTGTAGTTATACAAATGATTAATATTAATCTGGGTTTTTAGTGTTAGGTAACAATACTAGAAAATATTTAACTGTGTGCAAACAATAAATAGTAGTACTGGAAGCCATTTATCTACATGCAACCAATTTGCGATACTTGAAACCATTTAACTGCCTCCAAACAAGTAGAAATACTTTAAACAATTTAACCGCATGCAAACAATAGCAATACTTGAAACCATTTCACTGTAAGCATCAAATGAGGTCTGCTTTGTTTTAAAAATGTTACCTACAAACTATTCCCTTAAAAATCATATTGAATGTATGAACAGGATTTGGGATTGAATAACTCTAAAGGGTTGATATGCCATTAAACCAAATGACCTAACCTAAGCTTAGCCCAATCGGCTGGGGCTGCTGAATACACTGCTTTCATATCTGCAGAGGAGTAAGACTCCCCCAACCAATGTCATGTATATGTTGCTAAACAATCTGATGGTGAGGCTTCAGTATTGCTGGAGCTTTGAGGAATGCTGAGTTCCCCTTCATTGGCATCGTTCTCAGGTCCACTCTAGCCCGGAGTGATAGCATCTAATAGCTTCATATCTATGGGTCAAAAATAACTATTTGACATTAGAACTGTGTAATTATGCTAAACTGAATTGTTTGAAACAGAACTGTTTTTACATTTCAACTGTGTAATTATGCTAAACTGAATTGTTTGAAATAGAACTGTTTTGACATTTAAGCTGCGTACTTATGCTAAACTGAATAGTTTGAAATAGAACTGTTTATAGGAATAAAATGGATTTGTCATTAAATAACCTACAATGATTGATATGCCATAAAACTAAACCAAACAAAATCCAACCTACATTGATAGCCACCCTTTTTCCATTGAAAATGATGTTACTGGTGCTGTAAACCTCTTTTTAGAGAACGCAAAAGCTCAAGAACCACTGGTAAAAGTGTGCGAACTTGAAAGAAGACTATGTTGAAAAACAAATATGTAAGCCATAAATTTTATCAGCCGCACCTCGTTCATCGTTTAAACATAGTTATTGTAAATAACCGTTTCAAAACGATCGTGAACAACATTCAATAGATTGCAAATTATTAGTATCATATAAAATAATATAGAAATAATTGATACTATATAAATAAGTGATGTAGACCCAGGTTGGGACCACAGAAAGACAACTCGGAATACGGTATAAGTTTAAAGATATATTGAAGTAACAAGAGACGGAGAAAAGTGGTGGCGTAAGCTAGGCTTACTTGTCAGTCGAATATGAGTAGAGTATCCAATACTTACGAGATTACTTGGCTCTCAATTAATATAGAATTTGGAAGAGTCCGTGAATGGGTAGGTAACGATCCCATAACAATAAGTACAAATTATTTGTATTAGGAATAACAATATATGATATAAATAAAGGCTTGTACGTTACTAATTTTATGTAGGAACGGTTTACTGAAGGCATATAATTGTTTGTATATTATTAAATCGAAAGTTACTTGAAACTATATGCATGTGCAAATCATTTGCATTTAGAATAATTATTTGAAACTATAATTATTTACAGATGGTTAATATCAAATGATAATAATTACTAGAAAATATATAATGGCTTGAAACAAAAAACAAAGACAAAAAAATAACAACACTGATTTCGGCATTAAATAACCCCTCAAGGGTTAACATGCCATAAAAACAAACAACTTATACAAAGTTTTTTTAATATTTGTAATTCTGTGAATTATTTCTACAGGAAAGCTTTATTTTTTAATACTTTTTGTTGTTATGTTTCTGCCAATTCGTTTTCTCTCCTTTCCGTATTTGCCTGAAATTTTGAGATAATGTTATAATTTCATGATTTATTCAGCTTTGTTTACTGATGGTTTCTTTTTCTGTTTTTCTCAGCGGTTGATTTATGCATTTTAATCTTTGGTAAGTTTCTGTCATTATCGTAGAACTGTTTTAGTGTCAACCCCCACCCCAGAAAAAAGCAAAACAAACCAAAACAAAACAAAACAAAACAAAACAAAAAACCCGAACAAACAGACTAACAAACACAAATGAACTCGACAACTGCTCAACAATTCTCACATCCGACCATCTTCAAATACTGGGAGATAGTCAGGAGATCGATGAAGATAGATTAATAAGAATAAGGTGAGATTTCTGTTCTGGAGATCTGCTGAGTGTGAGGTACATTTTTCATTGCCATGACTCCCAGATCCACTCTGATCCGGGGTGGAAGCACCTGATAGGGTCATATCTGTGGGTCAAATAGAAGTGTTTAACATTTAAATTGAGTGGAAACAAACAACATGCTAAATTGTTTGTAATAGAACTGTTTGATCATTCAACTATGTGTATCTACAAAATGTGTCTACAAATCATATGTATTTAGTATATATATAATTGGCATTAAATAACCCATGAACGTTTATATCCCATTAAACAAAGAAAGCAATCGAATGAAATTACCAGAGAATCTGTCCGTCCGTTCGTTCGTTCGTTTGCACACTTCACTTCTCCACATATCCTCCCAACGGCCAAGAGGGATATTATTCCTCCTTCAACCTCGACTATGTGAGATATTCCTCTACATCTCCTTCCCACAACACTACCGACCAAGCTATTACGGAAAGTCTTTCTCTCTCTGAAGTCTGCCTGACTGATTATCGTCCGACAATTTGTCCTTTTGACCACATCTACCCTAACTGCACGGCACCTCTATTCATATTATCTGGAGGTTGCGACTTCCGTCAACTGGCGATCGGTGTTCAATTGCCAGTGTCTCACTTTTTTCCAATACGACAACTTTCGAATAATAGATTGAATTAATATACAACTCTATTTAGTAGTATTTTCGTCTACGAGAGAATACAAGGTATTTTTTGGCTCATGTGTAAATGACGAATAATTTCGCATAAAGCTCTGTTGTCTTGTATAATCTCGCATATTCTCTTTTGAAAGACGTGAGATGATCCATCAACCTTGTTTAACGGTATCAATATAATATAGTAATTAATTTTCATAGGTTAGTGATTTTCTTTGTCCAGTGTCTGAGATATGGAAGTACATGTTGGTATCATTGAGAACACATTATCAATCGTGGTTGCTTTAAAAAAGAACAATGTTTTGTAGTAGAAAACCTGCTCTATCCAACAGTGTTAATATGTTCCCTGTATATATTGTACTTTCCGTGGAAATTAATAGAATGGATTACATTTAGAGGGAAAAGTCTGTCAGGAACACAGTGAATGTGCATTACCAATGGTGGTTGCTATGCGGAAAGATAATATTTTGTAGCTGAAAACCTGCTCCATCTAACGGTTTTATTGTGTCTCAGTTTTAGGTTCTGAGGAAATAAGTCGAAGCCATTACTTATGGAGCGAGCCTCTTCTGAACGTGGCCTGCAGACTCTTGTTCATTGCTGGCGAAAATGCATAACCATTAGCGGTGACTATGATGAAGAATACTGTTTAGTTGCTGAAAACTTGCTCCATCTAATGGTTTCATTGTTTTCCCTGTATGCATTGCAATTTCACTGGTAAATTATTTGAAGGCATTACTTTTGGAGCGACCATCTTATGAACGTGGCATACAGGATCTTGTTCATTGCAGGCGAAAATGCATCGCAAACTGAAATTACTATGTGGAAAAATTGTGTTTTGTAGCCGAAAACCTATTCTATCCAACGGTCTTATTGTGTTTTCCTTGAATCTTTTTTTAGTTTCCATAGAAAGGTATTACTTTGGGAGAGACCCTCTTACAAACTCAGCTAGAAGGTGCTTGTTCATTACTAACAATTGTCAGGGGTGGTGTCCTCGTGGTGTAATGGTTAAAGCGATGGACTGCGGAATCGTAGTACGCGAGTTCGTACTCCAGTCGCGCTATTACGTTCACTTTCGGGCAAATACCCTTAGGAAAGGTAAGAACCCCCTTATCCTCCTAGCTATGGGTTCAATAGTACCACTACTGTTCTTCTAGGAGAATGGCTTTTGAATTAAATAACCTAAAAAGAGTTGATATGCCAAGAAAGAAAAAGTAACAATTGTGAAAACCTCCCCTATCTTACGATTTTATTGTGCTCTTCGTTTCTATTACAGTTTCCATGGAAATAAACAGAAGTCATTACTTTTGGAGCGATTATCATTGACAGATAAAAGCAAGAAAAGAAGGACACGAAAGCAAGAAACATGGATACTGGGTATTTATCTTTGGCAAATCGTCGGACAGAGACTTGTAATTGATCAATCTAATAACTTTAAATGCGATCTAGAAGAGCCTTGACTTTCTGGGCACACTAATCAACTGAAACCTGGTGATATTTTGCCAGACCCCGGACCCGAAAGCAAATATATATCACACGTTTAATTCGCACAGATGCCAAAACTGAACGTGTTTCATATCCAGTGGCAATTTCACCGCAATTCATTATTCTCACGAGACGCCTATTCATATACATCAATATCACATCATTTGATATCCATTTTTCTACACTTGAGAAAGTGTTTTTAATTCTCCCTCAACAGACCGAAAGGATGATTAGGAACCTGACAATGCATTATTACCTCCTCAAACCCTAGGTTTATAAAACAAACAAATCTAAGAGAAGGAAAGCCACTGCTTTCAATTTTGGACCTGAACGGCTTTTCTTTCCAGTCGGTTCTGATTTAAGCCGAAGGGTCAAAAAGATTAAGAACTTCGGAACTCGAAGTTTGGTCCTTATACTATGAATTACTCAGCCCAGTATATCCGTGAGCAGGTGCCCAAGGTTTAACGATTATCGCCATAAATAATAAACTCATAAACCAACCGTATGCATTTACCCAATTCCTTCGCACGGGCAGGGTGTGACTCAAGGTCAGTTATTAAGTACGTTTTAACAGGCTTTGATACAAGGTTTTTTTTCTCCAAGATCAATTGCCATACCATAGTTAAAGAGCTAAGTCTGTCCTACTATTTACCCATAATTGGAGGGAGAATTACTGGATTCATACCTTTCCCAAGAGTATTAGCGTTACATGAAATGTAAACAGTCTTGTCCAGGATTTGAACTCGTGTCGCCGTGTCCATTTCCGACGAAGGTAACAATTGCACTACGAGCACTTTCACATATATCCAATGTAGCATTATGAGCATATGAGATTTCCAACAGCCAAAAGAAAGACGAGTTGACAGAGTTCAAAATTGATTGATTTTGACGGCATCTCAACCCGGCTTGGGTTATTTTATGTCTAATGATTAGGGAATCGCGTTCATTGTACATTGCTATTTACATTCTTCGTGTAATTGTTTTTTAAGGGTTTTTTTAACACAAGGTCCAATCGAATTGGAAAATATTTTTAGATAGATCTATTTGACCAATAAATAGGAGACCAACAGATTCTACCACTGACCTTGTATCACATCCTCCTCGAGGCAGAGGGGTTGGGTAAATTTAAACACCTAAATAAACACACTTGTGAGAACTAGATATAGCTCAGTTGATCGTAAAATCTGAGAAACAAGCATGAACTGAATATTTTCACCCGTTTTAAAAGTCAGCATTAATCAAATGATTTTTAATCAGGGTTGCTAACCTGAAAAAGGAAAAATAAAACCGATAGTCTCATCACTTTAGGAATAGATCTTGTATTCTTAAGACATGCTGTCCATAACGGAAGATTAGATACTTTAGTTTTGAGGATGGGCAACCAGAATATGAGAAGGAGAAATCTTAATTCAAACCTTGATAAAGACATTGGAAAACCACTCCTCTATCTCTCTCAATAACAATTCTGACGCTAAAGTTTTTAAAAGTTATTTTCAAATCCGACATTTTGTCATCATCAGATATGATTTTGTCTCCTTCTTGTTGCCAGATGAGACATTCTTTAAAAATGGACGCCTGAACATTTGAAATGGGGATTCGATAGAAATCTGAAGTAAATAGAAAGATTTATTATTTTCTTTTCGCAATACAATTAGCCCATAAATTATGTGAAACCAGAGGCAGAAAGGAAGAAAAAACAATATTCGAATAACAAAAAAGAACAAAATTAATTTAATAAAACCCTATAAACACATCTGATGACTATTTCGTTTATACGGTAGACAAGAAAAGAATACTTCTTTTATCTGAAGAAAGTGATTTTTCCCCTAAAGCCTTTTAGGCGCCAGGGAATCTATTTCACACATACTACAAAGAAGTCTCTCTATGTACATTTTTTCTTGAATATTTATTAAGGTCTTTTCATTACAGCGAACGCTTCAACATTAGCCATAAATTTACTCAATGACAGTGACTACCATTCGTCCCCAGACAGTGATCGGTATTAAATTATCAACTATTACTACTCCTATTACGTTTGTTTCTATCATTTTCACTTCTTGGGGCTTGGCATTTTGATTTGGGAGGAATTAGCGTAATATCAAAATAAATCTATATATTTATAGAGAAAATTTTCTATCGTGTTTTGTCAATTGCTTTTAGATACAAATAAGTACTTACTCCAAGAATTGAAGCTTATCGACATCGTAATGAGCGAGTTCGAACTTCATTCACACTTTTACATTCACTTTTGGGCTAATGCCCTTTGGAAAGGTATGAACGCTTTTATTCCCACAGCTATGGGTTAAATAGCACCATTACTGTTCTACAAGGGTGGCTTTGGCATTAAATATCCCACATAGGTTGATATGCCATTGAACAAAGGAACCGAAACCGAATTTATACTTATACAAAAGAATTTTTATGAACATTTTGTAGATATCTGTGTACTCAGCTATTGTTGCATATTGACCCTTGACCGAGCCGTCAATCAGAGATTCTCTGCACAGGATGCACCTGTGAAAATAAACAGAAGCAGTCACGTGGTTCAAGGGAAATGTGTAGGTGATATGAAATGATATATGCAGATGCCCACGTGAGGCACGTGCTGTCTCAGTCTGGAGAGAGTCTTAGTCTCAGCTTACAGCGGTCAGTTGAGTCGGCAAATAGAGAATCGTGGTCGTAGGAGGCCAAGCAGACCCCTGGCGAGGACCGGTTGGATACGTCTTGTCGGAAGAGAAGACGTAAGGCCTCGAAGATAACACAGAGCGGCTAAGAAGTTATGGGTCAACATGGCAGCGTGTCTTCGTCTCTCTCCGTTTGTTTCCGTCTGTCTCTCTCACACCACAGAAATTTTTTACCCCTTTCGAGAATAAAGTATGACAGTTATATTTTTATATAACCAAGCGTAATGGTTATATATTCCATTATGCAACACAATCTCATTTTAGATTTACGATCTGGGTTTGGGTTTATGCCATATCGACCATTGTAGGGTATTTAATGCTAAATCCAGTTTATCCATATATATAAGATAAATATAATTTGTAAACATAAGTCGACAAAGTTAAATAGTTTCAAGTATTGTTATGTATCACTAACAATTCAATTAAACATCAGTCATTTGTTTACGCAATGATCAAACAGTTCTATTTCTAACAAATCAATTCAGCAGAAGTTAACAAAGTTAAATAGTTTTAAGTATTACTATGAATCACTAACAAATCAGTTAAATATCAGTTATTTGTTTACACACAGTAAAATGATCAACCAGTTCTATTTCCAACAATTCAACTTAACATAAGTCATTTGTTTGCACACAGTTAGAATGTCAAACAGCTCTATTTGGCCCATAGATAGGGCCCTATCATGTGCTACCACTGTTGAATAGCCATAATCATAACATAGATTTCCGAGGATCTATGAACAAACGAACACACTTTATAAAAATATGTATCTCTCACACTTTATTCTCGATGTTTCTGAGGTGTGTGAGGGATGAGTCGAGACAGAGACAGACTGCTCTAATGACCCAACTTCTTCTCTTGATCATAGCAGCACTTCTTCCGCATCTTGTCTGGGGTTGCTCAACCGGGGATCGCTGAGGACCACAGCCGTCAGTCTGCAAGCTGGTCCTCACTCTGGCCTTCCTGTCCCCAACTAACTCAACTGCTGCCGACACCTGCCTATATTCTTTCATAACGTCCACTCGCTTCCGCTTCTTCTTCCGCTTATTTTCACAGGTGTATCTCTGACGGCTCAGTCAAGTGTAAATATACAACATTCATCCCCCTTTATTTTTCAAAATGTCAACCTGTGGACATTTTCCTCACGTCCATCTCCATCCCCCTCACACACACATCTTACAAATAATGGCCAAGGAAAACAACAGTAAAAATACAAAAAGAAATTCCGTGAACATCAGCAAAAATAATACAATCTTAATTAGAAGGCGACCTTTTCACTATCTAACCCTTGCCCAGTCTAATTATTATCTAAATTTATTTCATACTATTCTTTGCACGGTTGGCTATTCCGACATGCATGCATCAAAGTACAATACAGATGCATCTCTCATCCTCCAAAAACAATAGGGCCCTCTGCAATTCCTTGAAGTATCTCAAAACCATAAAAGGACCATACTCTGGTCCCAGATCCTGGTCACAAACCTTGTGACCCTGGTCATTCCAGCAATACATTTCGCCTGGATTCCTTATGACCATGCCTCGGTCCTTCGCTCAACAGGTTTCTACCTGGAGTAATTGGAGAATTCCACAAACTAAAAAACAATATCTTCAAGGCCAAAAACGTTCCTCATAAATCCATAAAAATCATGGCCCAAAACAATGCATCACCATTCCATAAAATAACAATACATCAAAATGTATCACAATCTGACACGCATGCAGTAAACCACCTAAAATAGACCACTCAAAATATTTATTTGCAATGTGTTACTCATTTTTTCCATTATTAATTTTCTCTTACCATGCCTATTGTTCTGTAAACTCTTGAGGGACATGCTTTACCTGATCACACCCTCGCTGGGTTGCTTTTCAATTTAACCAGGAACCCTCGTGGCTACTAAGATATAGGCACCTCACCTTTTCCAGATTCGTTTCACTTCGCCGAATCACGCACGAATCCAAAACATCATCGGGACTGAAAGATCCAGACATCAAAACAATCCGTAATACAATTTGGATGAATCTCTGTCCTAATATTGAGTCAGCCCGTGATTCGCTCGAAAACAGAAATTTAAAAAATGTATTTCCTATTCCACGAAAACTTAATCTTCCAAAAACTTTTTAGAATGAACATAATTTCAAAATCTTCATAAACTTAATATCAAATCCCCTGTTAATGGTTTTCGTCAAATTTCATCATATGAAACAGAAAAAAAAATTCTAATGTCGCCTTTAAAGTCAAACAAACTCTTTTTTTCCACTAATTTTTAAACTATTCTCAACAAGTCAAAACAATATTAATAATATGTCCACAATCAAAGTTCACAAGGTTTATACAAATGTTCAGCTTTTCTTTTTGTTCAATCTAAGCACTATTTTCCCTAAAAATGTTCGTTTTCTCTTTCTTTCTTTTTTTATGCTATGTTCAACAGTTCAAGTTTCTTTTCTTCTTTTCTCTTTTTTGTCTTTTTCCATTGTCCTGTCGTTCTCTCTCTTTTTTTTAAAAATCGCTCGTTCACTATTTTTTTATAACTGCTCATCCACTATTTCTTAAACGTTTTATCTGCTTCTCTCTATCTTTACCTCAATATAGTAACAATAGGTTCGTGCACCCCCGTTTATTCAATTTCTAACAAGTATTTCCAAAAAACAAGCATAGTTCGTTAATCAAACTTATCCAATAATATTCTTTCTTCTTTCAGCAAGTATCTCAACAAAAACATTGCTCGTATTCAGCCATCATTTCTTCATATTTACTTATTCCGACCACGACAACACAATATTAGTTTCTTGCTTACTTCCAAAGATGAGTTAAAATATCCCGGGGGTTCCTTCCAAAGCAACCCAAACCTTTTACTGTCTTTCGCTTTTTTCGATAGTTAACGAGGTTACTTATTTATTCATCTATTTTGTCAACTATATTTCTCCCCCAAGAACAATTGAAAATCGAGTCCATAATTTTTTCGGTACATACAACGAGATAGGTCAAGATTTTGTACACATACTCCCTAATCTCCCATCCCCTGTTTCAAAATATCATCTTCAACACAACGGTCTGGCCTCCTACCAACCCCATTCAAGGGGAACCTTTACAACCCGGTCTGGCCACTAACCAGTACCTCAAATAAAATCTCAAACCCATTCTTAGGGGAATTCACAAAAATGCCGGCTTGGCCACTAACCTGTACCTCAAATTCTCGACCCATTCTTAGGGGAATTCACAAAATGCTTCCAATTTCCACAACTTTTCCAACTTCGAACTCATCCCACATTCCTAACTACGGATCCAAGGGAATACGAGCATTCTTCCGACAAATCTATCATTGATGCCCCGGAATCATTCACAGCTAGGTTTAAACTCCGAATTTCAAATTACTATGCGTTAGGACAGCATTCACAAGTTACTACAAAATTTAATTCACAAAAATTTTGTTTACTATCAAATTCATTCATAAAAATTAAAATGCAAAACCCATGTGGAAGTTTACATTATGACCCGTCAATCATTTTAACCTAAAGACAGTATATCTGTCCCAGGGACCATCTTTCTTTCTTCTCTTTTCACAGCAACCTGCTTGTATGTTTCCCTCTTTCTCACTTTCTTTCTCTCTCCCTTATCTCTTTTAAAATGACATATAGTTGTTTTCATCATTTTTCTATGCTTTATATGTAGGGCTCAATCGTTTTTTTTTTCCAAAAATTATTTCCATTTTATCTTTTAGAAAGGCCAAATAACATTAATATATAAGCCTACAAGACTCATTTTACTTCCCACTTGTCATTATTATGTTTTTTATAATCCTTTCAAATTCTTTCAGCACAAAGCCCTAATATGAACGACAAAGAGAACAAATTATAATATTCGAATGCAATTTACTTACAGTCTTTGAAGTGTTTCTCTTTTCACTTTTTCGTTGTTGGTCTGTTCTGATTTTCTTCTTTCTCCATGTCTGTTGCATTTTTTCTTTGTTCTTTTCCTCTATCTCTCCATTTTTCTTCTTTCTTTTCGTGTCTCGTACGTTCTGTTTCATTTTTTTCTTTTTTTCTTCTTTCTTCTGACTCGTTTCAGCTTTTTTTCCTCTATTGGTCAACATCTTTATCGGCCGTTTCCTTGATCGTCTAGGTTCAAACTCAGGTTCGAGACTGGCCTTCGGCACCAAATACATTAATATGTTGTATACTCACAACCATAGTCATAATACGAAATTCAATGAACGAACGAACACAATTCTTTATAAAAATATGTATCTCTCACACTTTATTCTCGATGTTTCTGTGGTGTGTGAGAGATGAGTGGAGACAGAGACAGACTGCTCTAATGACCCAACTTCTTCTCTTGACCATAGCAGCACTTCTTCCGCATCTTGTCTGGGGTTGCTCAACCGGGGATCGCTGAGGACCACAGCCGTCAGTCTGCAAGCTGGTCCTCACTCTGGCCTTCCTGTCCCCAACTAACTCAACTGCTGCCGACACCTGCCTATATTCTTTCATAACGTCCACTCGCTTCCGCTTCTTCTTCCGCTTATTTTCACAGGTGTATCTCTGACGGCTCAGTCAAGTGTCAATATACAACATTCATCCCCCTTTATTTTTCAAAATGTCAACCTGTGGACATTTTCCTCACGTCCATCTCCATCCCCCTCACACACACATCTTACAAATAATGGCCAAGGAAAACAACAGTAAAAATACAAAAAGAAATTCCGTGAACATCAGCAAAAATAATACAATCTTAATTAGAAGGCGACCTTTTCACTATCTAACCCTTGCCCAGTCTAATTATTATCTAAATTTATTTCATACTATTCTTTGCACGGTTGGCTATTCCGACATGCATGCATCAAAGTACAATACAGATGCATCTCTCATCCTCCAAAAACAATAGGGCCCTCTGCAATTCCTTGAAGTATCTCAAAACCATAAAAGGACCATACTCTGGTCCCAGATCCTGGTCACAAACCTTGTGACCCTGGTCATTCCAGCAATACATTTCGCCTGGATTCCTTATGACCATGCCTCGGTCCTTCGCTCAACAGGTTTCTACCTGGAGTAATTGGAGAATTCCACAAACTAAAAAACAATATCTTCAAGGCCAAAAACGTTCCTCATAAATCCATAAAAATCATGGCCCAAAACAATGCATCACCATTCCATAAAATAACAATACATCAAAATGTATCACAATCTGACACGCATGCAGTAAACCACCTAAAATAGACCACTCAAAATATTTATTTGCAATGTGTTACTCATTTTTTCCATTATTAATTTTCTCTTACCATGCCTATTGTTCTGTAAACTCTTGAGGGACATGCTTTACCTGATCACACCCTCGCTGGGTTGCTTTTCAATTTAACCAGGAACCCTCGTGGCTACTAAGATATAGGCACCTCACCTTTTCCAGATTCGTTTCACTTCGCCGAATCACGCACGAATCCAAAACATCATCGGGACTGAAAGATCCAGACATCAAAACAATCCGTAACACAATTTGGATGAATCTCTGTCCTAATATTGAGTCAGCCCGTGATTCGCTCGAAAACAGAAATTTAAAAAATGTATTTCCTATTCCACGAAAACTTAATCTTCCAAAAACTTTTTAGAATGAACATAATTTCAAAATCTTCATAAACTTAATATCAAATCCCCTGTTAATGGTTTTCGTCAAATTTCATCATATGAAACAGAAAAAAAAATTCTAATGTCGCCTTTAAAGTCAAACAAACTCTTTTTTTCCACTAATTTTTAAACTATTCTCAACAAGTCAAAACAATATTAATAATATGTCCACAATCAAAGTTCACAAGGTTTATACAAATGTTCAGCTTTTCTTTTTGTTCAATCTAAGCACTATTTTCCCTAAAAATGTTCGTTTTCTCTTTCTTTCTTTTTTTATGCTATGTTCAACAGTTCAAGTTTCTTTTCTTCTTTTCTCTTTTTTGTCTTTTTCCATTGTCCTGTCGTTCTCTCTCTTTTTTTTAAAAATCGCTCGTTCACTATTTTTTTATAACTGCTCATCCACTATTTCTTAAACGTTTTATCTGCTTCTCTCTATCTTTACCTCAATATAGTAACAATAGGTTCGTGCACCCCCGTTTATTCAATTTCTAACAAGTATTTCCAAAAAACAAGCATAGTTCGTTAATCAAACTTATCCAATAATATTCTTTCTTCTTTCAGCAAGTATCTCAACAAAAACATTGCTCGTATTCAGCCATCATTTCTTCATATTTACTTATTCCGACCACGACAACACAATATTAGTTTCTTGCTTACTTCCAAAGATGAGTTAAAATATCCCGGGGGTTCCTTCCAAAGCAACCCAAACCTTTTACTGTCTTTCGCTTTTTTCGATAGTTAACGAGGTTACTTATTTATTCATCTATTTTGTCAACTATATTTCTCCCCCAAGAACAATTGAAAATCGAGTCCATAATTTTTTCGGTACATACAACGAGATAGGTCAAGATTTTGTACACATACTCCCTAATCTCCCATCCCCTGTTTCAAAATATCATCTTCAACACAACGGTCTGGCCTCCTACCAACCCCATTCAAGGGGAACCTTTACAACCCGGTCTGGCCACTAACCAGTACCTCAAATAAAATCTCAAACCCATTCTTAGGGGAATTCACAAAAATGCCGGCTTGGCCACTAACCTGTACCTCAAATTCTCGACCCATTCTTAGGGGAATTCACAAAATGCTTCCAATTTCCACAACTTTTCCAACTTCGAACTCATCCCACATTCCTAACTACGGATCCAAGGGAATACGAGCATTCTTCCGACAAATCTATCATTGATGCCCCGGAATCATTCACAGCTAGGTTTAAACTCCGAATTTCAAATTACTATGCGTTAGGACAGCATTCACAAGTTACTACAAAATTTAATTCACAAAAATTTTGTTTACTATCAAATTCATTCATAAAAATTAAAATGCAAAACCCATGTGGAAGTTTACATTATGACCCGTCAATCATTTTAACCTAAAGACAGTATATCTGTCCCAGGGACCATCTTTCTTTCTTCTCTTTTCACAGCAACCTGCTTGTATGTTTCCCTCTTTCTCACTTTCTTTCTCTCTCCCTTATCTCTTTTAAAATGACATATAGTTGTTTTCATCATTTTTCTATGCTTTATATGTAGGGCTCAATCGTTTTTTTTTCCAAAAATTATTTCCATTTTATCTTTTAGAAAGGCCAAATAACATTAATATATAAGCCTACAAGACTCATTTTACTTCCCACTTGTCATTATTATGTTTTTTATAATCCTTTCAAATTCTTTCAGCACAAAGCCCTAATATGAACGACAAAGAGAACAAATTATAATATTCGAATGCAATTTACTTACAGTCTTTGAAGTGTTTCTCTTTTCACTTTTTCGTTGTTGGTCTGTTCTGATTTTCTTCTTTCTCCATGTCTGTTGCATTTTTTCTTTGTTCTTTTCCTCTATCTCTCCATTTTTCTTCTTTCTTTTCGTGTCTCGTACGTTCTGTTTCATTTTTTTCTTTTTTTCTTCTTTCTTCTGACTCGTTTCAGCTTTTTTTCCTCTATTGGTCAACATCTTTATCGGCCGTTTCCTTGATCGTCTAGGTTCAAACTCAGGTTCGAGACTGGCCTTCGGCACCAAATACATTAATATGTTGTATACTCACAACCATAGTCATAATACGAAATTCAATGAACGAACGAACACAATTCTTTATAAAAATATGTATCTCTCACACTTTATTCTCGATGTTTCTGTGGTGTGTGAGAGATGAGTGGAGACAGAGACAGACTGCTCTAATGACCCAACTTCTTCTCTTGACCATAGCAGCACTTCTTCCGCATCTTGTCTGGGGTTGCTCAACCGGGGATCGCTGAGGACCACAGCCGTCAGTCTGCAAGCTGGTCCTCACTCTGGCCTTCCTGTCCCCAACTAACTCAACTGCTGCCGACACCTGCCTATATTCTTTCATAACGTCCACTCGCTTCCGCTTCTTCTTCCGCTTATTTTCACAGGTGTATCTCTGACGGCTCAGTCAAGTGTCAATATACAACATTCATCCCCCTTTATTTTTCAAAATGTCAACCTGTGGACATTTTCCTCACGTCCATCTCCATCCCCCTCACACACACATCTTACAAATAATGGCCAAGGAAAACAACAGTAAAAATACAAAAAGAAATTCCGTGAACATCAGCAAAAATAATACAATCTTAATTAGAAGGCGACCTTTTCACTATCTAACCCTTGCCCAGTCTAATTATTATCTAAATTTATTTCATACTATTCTTTGCACGGTTGGCTATTCCGACATGCATGCATCAAAGTACAATACAGATGCATCTCTCATCCTCCAAAAACAATAGGGCCCTCTGCAATTCCTTGAAGTATCTCAAAACCATAAAAGGACCATACTCTGGTCCCAGATCCTGGTCACAAACCTTGTGACCCTGGTCATTCCAGCAATACATTTCGCCTGGATTCCTTATGACCATGCCTCGGTCCTTCGCTCAACAGGTTTCTACCTGGAGTAATTGGAGAATTCCACAAACTAAAAAACAATATCTTCAAGGCCAAAAACGTTCCTCATAAATCCATAAAAATCATGGCCCAAAACAATGCATCACCATTCCATAAAATAACAATACATCAAAATGTATCACAATCTGACACGCATGCAGTAAACCACCTAAAATAGACCACTCAAAATATTTATTTGCAATGTGTTACTCATTTTTTCCATTATTAATTTTCTCTTACCATGCCTATTGTTCTGTAAACTCTTGAGGGACATGCTTTACCTGATCACACCCTCGCTGGGTTGCTTTTCAATTTAACCAGGAACCCTCGTGGCTACTAAGATATAGGCACCTCACCTTTTCCAGATTCGTTTCACTTCGCCGAATCACGCACGAATCCAAAACATCATCGGGACTGAAAGATCCAGACATCAAAACAATCCGTAACACAATTTGGATGAATCTCTGTCCTAATATTGAGTCAGCCCGTGATTCGCTCGAAAACAGAAATTTAAAAAATGTATTTCCTATTCCACGAAAACTTAATCTTCCAAAAACTTTTTAGAATGAACATAATTTCAAAATCTTCATAAACTTAATATCAAATCCCCTGTTAATGGTTTTCGTCAAATTTCATCATATGAAACAGAAAAAAAAATTCTAATGTCGCCTTTAAAGTCAAACAAACTCTTTTTTTCCACTAATTTTTAAACTATTCTCAACAAGTCAAAACAATATTAATAATATGTCCACAATCAAAGTTCACAAGGTTTATACAAATGTTCAGCTTTTCTTTTTGTTCAATCTAAGCACTATTTTCCCTAAAAATGTTCGTTTTCTCTTTCTTTCTTTTTTTATGCTATGTTCAACAGTTCAAGTTTCTTTTCTTCTTTTCTCTTTTTTGTCTTTTTCCATTGTCCTGTCGTTCTCTCTCTTTTTTTTAAAAATCGCTCGTTCACTATTTTTTTATAACTGCTCATCCACTATTTCTTAAACGTTTTATCTGCTTCTCTCTATCTTTACCTCAATATAGTAACAATAGGTTCGTGCACCCCCGTTTATTCAATTTCTAACAAGTATTTCCAAAAAACAAGCATAGTTCGTTAATCAAACTTATCCAATAATATTCTTTCTTCTTTCAGCAAGTATCTCAACAAAAACATTGCTCGTATTCAGCCATCATTTCTTCATATTTACTTATTCCGACCACGACAACACAATATTAGTTTCTTGCTTACTTCCAAAGATGAGTTAAAATATCCCGGGGGTTCCTTCCAAAGCAACCCAAACCTTTTACTGTCTTTCGCTTTTTTCGATAGTTAACGAGGTTACTTATTTATTCATCTATTTTGTCAACTATATTTCTCCCCCAAGAACAATTGAAAATCGAGTCCATAATTTTTTCGGTACATACAACGAGATAGGTCAAGATTTTGTACACATACTCCCTAATCTCCCATCCCCTGTTTCAAAATATCATCTTCAACACAACGGTCTGGCCTCCTACCAACCCCATTCAAGGGGAACCTTTACAACCCGGTCTGGCCACTAACCAGTACCTCAAATAAAATCTCAAACCCATTCTTAGGGGAATTCACAAAAATGCCGGCTTGGCCACTAACCTGTACCTCAAATTCTCGACCCATTCTTAGGGGAATTCACAAAATGCTTCCAATTTCCACAACTTTTCCAACTTCGAACTCATCCCACATTCCTAACTACGGATCCAAGGGAATACGAGCATTCTTCCGACAAATCTATCATTGATGCCCCGGAATCATTCACAGCTAGGTTTAAACTCCGAATTTCAAATTACTATGCGTTAGGACAGCATTCACAAGTTACTACAAAATTTAATTCACAAAAATTTTGTTTACTATCAAATTCATTCATAAAAATTAAAATGCAAAACCCATGTGGAAGTTTACATTATGACCCGTCAATCATTTTAACCTAAAGACAGTATATCTGTCCCAGGGACCATCTTTCTTTCTTCTCTTTTCACAGCAACCTGCTTGTATGTTTCCCTCTTTCTCACTTTCTTTCTCTCTCCCTTATCTCTTTTAAAATGACATATAGTTGTTTTCATCATTTTTCTATGCTTTATATGTAGGGCTCAATCGTTTTTTTTTCCAAAAATTATTTCCATTTTATCTTTTAGAAAGGCCAAATAACATTAATATATAAGCCTACAAGACTCATTTTACTTCCCACTTGTCATTATTATGTTTTTTATAATCCTTTCAAATTCTTTCAGCACAAAGCCCTAATATGAACGACAAAGAGAACAAATTATAATATTCGAATGCAATTTACTTACAGTCTTTGAAGTGTTTCTCTTTTCACTTTTTCGTTGTTGGTCTGTTCTGATTTTCTTCTTTCTCCATGTCTGTTGCATTTTTTCTTTGTTCTTTTCCTCTATCTCTCCATTTTTCTTCTTTCTTTTCGTGTCTCGTACGTTCTGTTTCATTTTTTTCTTTTTTTCTTCTTTCTTCTGACTCGTTTCAGCTTTTTTTCCTCTATTGGTCAACATCTTTATCGGCCGTTTCCTTGATCGTCTAGGTTCAAACTCAGGTTCGAGACTGGCCTTCGGCACCAAATACATTAATATGTTGTATACTCACAACCATAGTCATAATACGAAATTCAATGAACGAACGAACACAATTCTTTATAAAAATATGTATCTCTCACACTTTATTCTCGATGTTTCTGTGGTGTGTGAGAGATGAGTGGAGACAGAGACAGACTGCTCTAATGACCCAACTTCTTCTCTTGACCATAGCAGCACTTCTTCCGCATCTTGTCTGGGGTTGCTCAACCGGGTGTCGCTGAGGGCCACAGCCCTCGGTCTGCAAGCTGGCCTTTCTGTCCCCAACTAACTCAACGGCCACCGGCACCTGCCTATATTCTTTCATAACGCCCACTCACTTCTGCTTCTTCTTCCGCTTATTTTCACAGGTGTATCTCTGATTAACGGCTTGGTCAAGGGTCAATATACAACACCACTCCAGGTCAGTGTAAAACTGGGAGTAATGGCAATCTAGGGTTACTCCATATACCCCAGAGATCCAAGACTGGAGCCTCACCACCAGATAGCTTAATATCATTTCCAAAACACTCGTCTGCAGGGCGGGGTTCTTACTCCTCAGCAAATATGCAGCCAGTATATTCTTCTGCTTCAACCGACTGGGTTAAAATTTGCGGATGTATTCAGGAAAGATTGTTGGTGATATATTAAGCAGGGTGATATTATATAATCTATTCTTTTCTTCAATGGCGCGACTCTTCTTGGGAGAGTTCATTGGTGTAGTGCCTGACGTGCTTGACTGCGACATCGTATCAAACGAGTTCGAACACCAGTCGCACAATTAGGTTCACTTTGGCACTAATACCCTTGGAAAAGATACAAACTCCCTTATCCCCTCAGCTATGACTTAAACAGTACCACTTCTGTTCTCTAAGGGTGGCTTTGGCATTAAATAACCCATGAAAGTTGATATACCACTATAAACAAATAAAGCAAAGCAAACCTACTTCTCTCTTTGTGTCACCTTTTGCTATTATCTCTCTTTTCGCCATTTTGTTCTCCCGACCCCCCCATTTTATCATGTTCTTACTGGTGGAATGAATAAGAACAGGAATTTTTCTTTTCTGCACATTCACTTCATCGATACTTATACATCATAAAAATTTACCAACCGTATCCAAGTTGAGAATCAGAGATGGAAACAGGCGTGTTCTTGGCGGTGTTATTGGTAGTTTTTCTACTGCTAAAATCTCACCCTAACTTCTAGGATTTTTCAGTCACCTGACAAAGATGATCCAATCACAGCCAAGTTCTCAGCTGAACTATTGATTTCCTTGAAAAAGTACAACTGTAAGCAAGCAAGCGTCACCTTATTTATTGAACGACTTTCGTATATATATATATATATATAGAGAGAGAGAGAGAGAGAGAGAAAATATCTGACAAATTAACAGACAGCTGACGTAATTTTTGATTAAGACAATTGATGACGATTATGACAATGTAGGACAATTAATGACCACTTGATATTTGGTAGGTTAACATCAGATGCAGTGGTTTTTCTCTTGTCGCAAAAAATTTTTTTGATGATAATTTCAACTTTTCTTTTCTTTTTTTTTTTTTTAGGAAAACATCAATTGATGAATAATAGCTATTCAATTTCTTTGGAATATAACAAAGTAACAGTCTATAATCATTGAATAGCACAATTTGATATTGTTCAAACTCGAGCAATTGCTTCAAGCCATCAGCAAAGAACTAATTACTAATAAGGATATCAAATCAGGGAAAAGAAAATTCTCTGAAATTTCTTATTTCTGGTATTTTTGAGAATTTTATTTTGAGAAAATTTGGACAATAAACAAGGGAACTTTAGCAACAACAATTAAGAAAAATAATCACTTCCTATTGTAACATAGCCATACATGAATACGTGAAATAGACATATTCATACCGGTACGCAAAACGTCCATAATGACCATAACACACATATAGATAACATAGAAATCCCGAAACACACACAAAAAAAAAAACACTTACGACTTCTTAGTTCAGGTACGAAACTTTTTATTACCTTTGAGTTTTAAAGGTTTTTCGACATAAGGAGAGAGATACCATCTTTCTATGGTGACTTTTCCATGTGCCCCAAACCACGTGTGGCACCTGCCGCAAGGCCTCGGCGAACTCCGAAAGTCAACCGTCTTCTTCGGACGCTAAAACTCAACTAACTGACTTTTCTCAAATCTCAGCCCACGCGTCCGGTGCATGACGTCACTCACATCCCTGGTCTCATTCCTATCAGGGATTTTTATTTTGACATCTCTGAATGACACATCTTCCTTGCGCGCGCGTGTGAACACCTGCGCTCATGTTGCACCTAACTAACCCATGCGCTAAGCGAAATGTTCTCAGCCTAACTAAACCGAAAGGCAAGATATATAAAACGAAATCCCTCGGCCATTATATTGCACTATGAGTGTCTGTTTAAAGTCCTAACGTTAACACAATAAACCAGATTCCTGAATTTACAGCATCTGCAGCCGAACATGATGATGGCAACATACGCGAATAGGATCAAAATCAAAACTAAATTACTATGATACTGATAATGGATGGATATTTGTCTCGGTATCTGCATGGAAAAAAACTCTGGCAATATCGCCATTAAAGGTTTAGAAATGCTTCTCGGTCCCCATGCCTCAAAATCACCAAATAGAGAATGCAAACGAGAATTATGTGAGCTTTATTTAATGGCAACCCCTGTATAAGAATCGTCTCTTGCAACAGTCCCAACTATGCCAGAGAGGAAACGGACATCACTACCTTCTATAACGAGTTATCTTCCCTTGTCCGACACATAGATTACAGAGGTCATTAAGGATTTTGATTTGCGTGATTCTCATTAAATTATAAGTTGGAAACTCTTCCAACTATCAATAGGAATTCGCTTTTTATAAAAACCCTTAAATCGATTCGGAAGATTTTAGGACAGAAAAACAAAGTTTTGCTTTTATTTTACCGTATTTTCATCAACAAATTAAATTCTACTTCTTCATTTTTTGTATTCTACTTTTTTCTTTTTTGTATTCTATTTTTTTTTCGTTTTTTTTAATTTTATTTTTTGGGTTTTGTGAACTCTATTTTTTGGTCATTTGAATTCTATTTTTTTTTTTTTTTTTTTGCGGGGGGTCATTTTGCATCATTCGAGGTGAAGCATATCTCGATAAATTTTTAGATATTTTATAAAGTTTTAATTTTGTGCGTTTAAGAAGCTACTTGATTCTTTTCTGTCATTTGAGTAAATCTTCGGAATTCTGATTGGTTAATTAATTTCGAACGATTTCTTGATGTAATTGATATAATAAAAGGAATTAGAGAGGGAGTTGCTGTGATGCAATTGCTAACACACTGGACTGGCCATTCAAACAAAGCGAGTTCGAACTCTAGTTGCCCTGTTAAGTTCACTTTCGGACTAGTATTCTTAGGAAAGATATCAAACCCTTTATCTCCCCAGCTATGGGTTAAATAGTACCACTATTGTCTTCTACAAGCATAGCTTTGGCATTAAATAACCAACGAAGGTTGATATGCCATAACACAAGGAAACCAAATCAAACCAAACCCTTCTCCGTTCATACAAGTTTTGTTCAAATATTATCGAAAAGCTATATTTATCAAAACAGAAATAAACAGGTTGATATGCAATTAAATAAACAAACCGAACTGCAATGGAGGACGTCTCAACATATAGTTATTTTAATATTGTTGGATAGAAATTCTATGTCCATAAAAAATTTTTTGGGTGAGTTGTCGAATGAAAAAGGCAAAAAAAACAAAAAAAACAAAACAAAAAAAACAAAACCCCCCACCGAAAAAACAAAACAACAAACAAACAAACAAACAAAACTAATAAACGAAAACATGTATGTGGTCACCCGACGTATTCACACTATCAATACTTGCAAATGCAAATATATGCACACATAAACATACCACAGGCAGGCACTAACATGAGAATCCATATATATATATATATATATATATATATATATATATATATATAGTGATAGATACATGAATGAGTTTCTAAAACAGTTCTAAAAATCTATCTATCGATCTATTTTCCATTTTATATGAATATTCATTGAGTGTAGCTATTAGTATATATATATATATATATATATATATATATAATCGAAGAAAGATATAGATGTCCATATACATAAAGTAAAAAGTAAAGTTGGCGACCGTAGTTGAGGATGACCTGAACGGTTCCTTTTCAATAGCTACTACCCTGAGGCGAAGAGAAGGGCGCCACTCCTTCCCCTGGATTGCTCCACTTTACCCATGATACGTACCTTATATTGCTGAGTATTCAGCAAGGCGGCATCAAGTATCATTTTTTGGGTCTTTGGTAGTACTCTATCTGGGATTGAACCTCAGTCTCCTGCGCCATTGGCAAACACTCTAACCATTATGTCTTAAATATATATATATATATATATATATATATATATATATATATATATATATATATATATATATCCGTACCTCTTTATCATTTGTCTAGACTACGTACTTAGAATATCGATTGACAAAATCAAAGAGAATGGCTTCGAACTGACGAAGAAAAGCAGAAGGTACCCTGCAACAACAATTACCGACGCTGACTACGCCGATGACATAGCGATACTGGCAAATACACCTGACCAAGCCGAAACACTACTGCATAGTTTGGAACGAGCAGCAGCAAGCATAGGCCTCTATGTTAATGCACACAAAACGGAATATATGTGCTATAATCAAACGGGGGACATCTCCACTCTAGAAGGAACCCCTCTTAAACTAGTAGACAAATTCACTTACCTAGGAAGCAGAGTCGAATCAACCGAAAAGGACATCGAAACGAGGTTAGCGAAAGCCTGGACAGCTATCAATAGGCTATCGATTATATGGAAATCAGACCTAACCGATAAAATGAAACGCAGTTTCTTCCAGGCAGCGGTCACATTGATACTGCTATATGGCTGCACTACATGGACGCTAACAAAACGGCTGGAGAAGAAGCTAGACGGCAATTACACAAGAATGCAATCTTAAACAAGTCCTAGCGGCAACACCCCACAAGACACCAACTGTACGGCCACCTGCCCCCTATCACGAAAACTATTCAAGTTAGACGAACCAGACATGCAGGACACTGCTGGAGAAGCAGGGACGAACTCATAAGTGATGTACTCTTATGGACCCCCACACATGGCCGTGCAAAAGCAGGACGACCAGCTCGAACATACATTCAGCAGCTTTGTGAGGATACGGGATATTGTCCTGAAGACCTACCTAGGGCGATGAACGATAGGGAGAAGTGGCGAGAGAGGGTTAGGGATATCCGTGCTACCAGCGCGATATGTTGATGATATATATATATATATATATATATATATATATATATATATATATATATATAATATTCGGTCAGGTTAAACCAGAGTTTGGAGTAATAATTTGATTTTAATTAATTATCCATTGGATCTGAAGAAGTCCTGTATCAATTTTTTTTCATGTTTTTGGTTCACACCAGAAACTGAAAATACAGGATGGAAATAAATTTATAATCCTGAATTAACCGGTCTTTGGTTTTTTTCTTATATATATATATATATATATATATATATATATATATACGAGGTGCATACGATAAGTTTCCAGACATTTTTTCGTATGGGCACTTTTATTGATAGTCTCTTTCATCTCCTCAGTTGTCTCGTAACGACAGCCTCTGAGCTTAGGGAATAACCAAAAGGCACAGGTTGCAAAGTCTGGACTATAGGGAGGGTGCGGAACTATTTTGATGCCTATCTTGTTCAAATAGTCTGTGACAAGAATGGAATTGTGGACTGGTGTATTGTTCTGGTGGAAATGCCACTAACCCGATTCGAAGAGTGCTGGCCTCTTTCGACGGAATCTCTTCCTGATCTCCCTTAAAACCTCAACATAGTAACCCTAACCCTAACTCTTTGACCAATCAACTCTGGTGTATTGACTTCCTTACTCCTCCCACACCTCTCATCATCCCTCACAGACTCCCTGCCTTCCTTGAATCTCTTATGCCACTCAAAAACTGATGCTCGATTCATGCAAGATGGTCGAAAAGCAGTCTGAAGCATTCCATACGTTTCTGTGGCATTTTTTCCAAGTTTAAAACATAATTTTATTGCATATCGTTCTTCTAATGTGTCAGATTAAATTTTTGAAATTTACCAGCTATAGCAATCAGGATTTAGTAGGGTGTATTCCACTTACTGCTGTAGCTGTTCATTTAAACCTGAAATCATAAAAATTGGTCAGTCATCTTATAACATGTATTTATAGCAATAACATACTGAATTTTCAAGAGTCTACGACAATCTTAAATGGCCATACGAAAAAAATCTGGAAACTTATCGTATGTCCTTCGTATATATACATATATATATATATCATGTCGTCCCGCTAGCACGGATATCCCTGACACTCTCTCGCCACTTCTCCCTATCGTTCATCGCCTCTGGCCGGTCTTCAGGGCTACATCTCGTATCCTCACATAGCTACTGAATGTATGATCGAGCCGATCATTCTGCTTTTGCCCGGCCATATGTGGGGGTCTATAGGAGTACATCACTTATGAGCTCGTCCCTGCTTCTCCAGCAGTGCCCTGCATGTCTGGTTTGTCTAACTTGGATAGTTTTGATGGGAGGCAGGTGACCGTATAGTTGGGGCCTTGTGTGGTGTTGTCGCCAGGACTTGTTCAATATTGCTCGCAGCGTTCTTGTGTAATTGCCTTCTAGCTTCTCCAGCCGTTTAGTTAGCGTCCAAGTAGTGCATCCGTACAGCAGTATCGATCCAGTCAGCGTCCAAAGACAGTGGGAATGGATTATTCTTTTGTAGAATATATGAGGAATATGATATAAATCAACGTGAGGGCTCAATGTATGGCTATTGTTAATCCCTTATCCTCTCACAGATATATATATATATATATGCGTATGTGAGGAAGTTCAAGTAAGTATCTATATCAAAATGTCAGTATGTCCTTCTGTCTGTCTGTCTTTCTTTCTATATAGTACTTGCGTATGTGTGTGTATTTGTGTGTGTACCTGCATATGTGTGTACGTGTGTGTGAATATGTGTGTGAGTTTACACCCCGACATTTTTAGGTGCAGGTGCTTATCTATTTATATTTAATAAGACGCATAACTTGCGATGGGGGGAGGGTCTTCACGTATCTACGCAGCCTGTTCCTGTTATGCTCAAGGGTCCTTAACAAATCCGAGGAACGCTGATATCATGTTTTTCAAGCCTGCATTATCGAGTAAATTATAATAACAAACAAACTATTTAAATGTCATCACACCAGATACGAATCTTGCATATTTTGTTTGTTTGTCCGTACGGCCATTACTCTTTTCCACCTAGTGTCCTGGATATGACACGAAACGGCATATGATGAGGTTATAGTTCTGAAGCTCAGGAGAGGCGTGCAGTATCTATCCCTTCATTACCATTACTCCCAGTTCCACTCTGATCCAGTGTGATAGTACCTGTAAGGGTTCTTATCTGTAAGTGATGTACTCTTGTGGACCCCTTCACATGGACGAGCAACGGGAGGACGTCCAGCTTGAACCTACATACAGCAGCTCTGTGGTGATACGGGATGTAGCCCAGAGGTGTCACAAGGCCGTATGAATGAGGCCCCCATTGAGACTCGAACTCCCCCGTGTAGGCTTGTTAGTCTAGCTTGTTAACCATTACACCACCAGAGGCACCCTCCCTAAGGGTCAAATAGTGTTGTTTGAAAATTATTCTTACTCAATAGGACCGTGTGCGAAAGAGAACCTCTTAAGAAATGACACAAAAATGTAAATATGAATGTACAATGAACGTGATTCCCTAACCTCTAGGTATAAAATAAACATTAAATGGTTGCCATGCCGTTAATATATATCATTTTTCTTCCAAGGATTAGAATGTAGTACCTGTGCTTGATCACCAGTCCAAATCAAGTTTGTTCTATTGTATTACGAGTTCGGAGGCACGTCTGTCACATCTTTTAAAACCTAGAATTAAAGTGTATTATCTGTTCCATCCCCGACACTTCTGAACAGAAATTAGTTACGCTTTCTCACCGCAAAAACTACGTAATAATATCAAATGTGAAGAAATTCAGAAAACCGTGAGAGATGCGGAGGAGGAGGAGGAGGAGGAGAAAAAAACAGGAGGTAGGACAGCTAAAGAAATACCCTCATCCCTCCCCCAGTGAAAGAATCTCTATCCCTCTATCTCTCTCCCTTCTTCCCTCCCTATATTTCTATCTATTTCCCAATTTCTCTTTACATACATATATACATACAAGCATAAATGTCGGCGTTCATCGTGTAATGGTTACCGTCGAAGAAAATGGAAATTGCGACACGAGTTCAAATCCTGGACGAGGCCGTTTGCATTCACATAGAAATACTACTATCCTTGGGAAAGGTATGAATCCAACTATTCTCGCTTGCCGTAACATACATCTTTGCGAACTCAATTAGATTCGGTAATGTTTCCATCAATTTCACTTTGCTTGTAAAGGTTGCAATTCAAGAAGGTTAACTTTTCTTTGGTAATGATTTCATTGTGTCGAGTTTTTCATTTTCAAATCTCAGAGCTTCACAAAAATTACAAGGAATATTCTTTTTATCAATGTTGTGAGGCTTGAGTGCATCATTTTGATGACTGTTAACATCTGCATGTCTTCTGCACTGACGATTTCTCTCTTCTACATGAATTGTTCCCGTGTCAAGTTTTTCATTTATTTTCATTTGCTTGACACGGCCTTTAAAAACGCCTTATTCTTCGTTCATATCTGCAATTATTCTCTTTATCACAGTATCTACACAGTCCGTTCATTTTCGCTCATACGAGGGGTGTTGAAAAACTACCAAGGCTTTAGTTGTAGCTGGGACCGTAGAATACGCCAACTGCACTTCTGCAGAGGGGTAAATACCCCGTCCCTAACAAGTGTGCTGGAAATGACACTAAACTGCATCTGATAGTGAGGGTCCAGTCCTGGAGCTTTGGAGAATATGGAGTACCTGTTCATTGCAATTACTCCTAGGTCCATTTAAACCGAAGTAGTTGTAACTATTAGGGTCCCATCTAGGGGCCAAATAGAACCGTTCAATCATTTACTGTGCATCGTTGTTATTAGTTATTTGAAACCAGACAGCGGTGTGCAAATTATTTATATTGTGTATGAATACTTGATAACTAGAAGTATTCATCGTGGAGTAATGGCTAACGTGCTGCACTGTGGACTCGAAGTAAGTGAGTTCAAACTTCAGTCGTATTACGCTCAATTTCAGACTAATACCCTTGAGAAAAGTATCAACAATTTAATAACCCCCAGTAATGGGTTCAATAGTATCACTGCTGTATTTCTACAAAGATGTCTTTGGGTTTAAACAATCCACGAAGGTTAATGTAGCCCGAAACAAAGAAACCAATCAAACCTTGATTGATAGAATTAGTAATTTTAAATAGCAATACTTGAAACTGTTTAACTGAACAAACAAATGGTTAACATTAACTAGAATTATTAATTTAGTTTGTTGTATTGTATTAAGTTAGAGGGCTGATGCATTACAAAATAATAATTATTTGAGTATAATTAATATCAATAAAAGCTTCATCGTCAGAGACTTTTTAAATAAACACGATGTTGGATGTCCACATTTTTTTGGATGTCGTAACCATGGTGTCATGTGGGGTGTTAGACGCCCTGTTGGGTGTTGTAACCATAGTGTCATGTGGGGTGTTAGACGCCATGTTGGGTGTCGTAACCATGGTGTCATGTGGGATGTTTAAACCCCATGCGGAATAGACGTGACTTCAGTTGTCCTAATCAATTTAATTCTATTTTATTTTATTTTATTTTCATTTTATTTTATTTTTCAAAACTTAAATATGCATTTAAAATGTACATGTTAATTAATGATATATTCGGTATTTAATTCTAATTAATGATATATTCAGTATTTAATTTTAACTTACTGTTAATCTGAGGGTGTAACTTAGCTATTAATAAATAAATCCTCCTTCATCATCATCATCATCATCATCATGCCGCTAGCACGGATATCCCTCACCCTATCTCGCCACTTCTCCCTATCGTTCATCACCTCTGGCAGGTCTTCAGGGCTACATCCCGAATCCTCACATAGCTGCTAAATGTATGTTCGTGCTGGTCGTCCTGCTTTTGCTCGGCCATATGTGGGGGTCCATAGGAGTACATCACTTATGAGCTCGTCCCTGCTTCTCCAGCAGTTTCCAGCATGTCTGGTTCGTCTAACTTGGATAGTTTTCGTGATGGGAGGCAGGTGGCCGTATAGTGGGGGCCTTATGGGGTGTTGCCGCCAGGACTTGTTCAATATTGCTCGCAGCATTCTTGTGTAATTGCCATCTAGCTTCTTCTCTAGCCGTTTTGTTAGCGTCCATGTAGTGCATCCATACTGCAGTATCGATACGACAGCTGCCTGGAAGAAACTGCGTTTCATTTTATCGGTTTGGTCTGATATCTATCTGATAGCTGTCCATGCCTTCGTTAACTGCGTGTCGATGTCCTTTTCGGATGTAATATTGCTTCTATTTTAATGGAAAAATTATTATCATGATTTTTGCATTTAATTAAATGTTTACGGAATGAGAATGCACGTGTGTTGAGGTGTTCTTTAATTCTGACGTGGAGGGGTCTGATTGTACTTCCTATATAAAAATTATGGCATTTTAAGCAAATTAAACGATAAATAGTTTAAGTTTAAAATGTTATTTTGTGACAATATAAGTTCTTGAAGATTATATGTTCTGATATGATATCGAGTGTGAAGGTACTGTGGTATAGAGGGAGATTACATCCAGGCTGAACGTGTAATCATTTTGCGTAAGTTCTTCTGTATTAAGTTGTGTTTGTCTTTGGATGACTTCATCAGAATTTTTAACATGTCCCGAAAAGTTGGGAAGCAAAGGTTTCAATATTTGTGCGAGAAGCCATGATATTTTATAAAGAGGTCTTTCAAATCTGGAAATAATAAGTCTGATCTGGAGTGTTGTGTCAGTTTTGTGTGTTTTGATGAGGTGGTAGAAATTAGGTTGTTTGTTATTTCGAATATTAAAGATATTCTTGTATTTCAAAATCCAATTATCACCAACTGTTAACATTTACACTAGTTTCTATTGAAAACCCACCACTAAAAACCTCTTTGTGCATTTTAAATCAGTGCCAAAACAAAATATATTAGAAATGAAATTAAACGAATTCGCAATAGATGCAGCAAGGAAAAAAACAAAGTTACACACACCGCACACTTTATAAACATTCTCAGAATCAATGATCATCCAACATCAATCACACGACATTTAAATAATAATAAATTACGGAAACTACATACACTCTCAAACTCCTGTTTTCTGAAACGACTACATTTCAGTGAAATTATCACCAAAGCAGGGCTCTTTACAAGGAAGGGCAAGATATACAACTGGCCCAATCCGGACCCTCACTACGTCAATACCTAACGAAGACAAATAGTAATACAGTCACAACATGCACTCTAGCCAACTGCCCAATCAGAGATCCAACTATGTGTCAAAAAACTTATACTATTTATCGTTTAATTTGCTAAAAAATTTATATAGGAAGTACAATCAGACTCCTCTACATTAGAAATAAAGAACATCTCAACAGAAGTTATCCGCCTATTAATGATGTTTTTCACACCGTGAGGGAATTAGAAGTTATAAAAGGCGGTAATTTCAATATGATATGAGTTGTACCATCACCTTTTTTGCTGTTCTTGGAGGATTCCTCGTGGTGTCGTGGCTAACGTTCTAGACAGCGATATCAAAGTAAGTCAGTTCTAAGTCCAGTCGCGCTATGATTAACAACCTTTGGTAAGGATAGGAAACCTCTTATCTACTCATCTACGTGTTAATCAAAACCAGCACTGTTCTTAGAGAAATAACCCACAAGGTTTTATATGCCATAAAGCAAAAGAAACCAGTTCAAACCAAAACGTTCTTTGTTCCGAGAGGTTTTGTTCAAATACTATCAAGAAGCTATATTTACTGAAACAGAAATAAACATAAATGCAACTTTTTTCCTTAGTTTCTTTGGCACACTTTTTCATCGACTTTTCTATGAGATATAAATATATATATATATATATATATATATATATCATCATGACGCGCTATCAGCACGGATATTCCTGACCCTCTCTCGCCACACCTCCCTATCGTCCATTGCTTTCGGCATATCCTCAGGGCTACATCCCGTATCACCACAGAGCTTCTGTATGTAGGTTCAAGCTGGACGTCCTGCCGTTGCTCGTCCATGTGAAGGGGTCCACAAGAGTACATCACTCACGAGCTCGTCCCAACTTCTCCAGCAATGTTCTGAGTGTCTGGTTCGTCTAATTTTGATAGTTTTCGTGATGGATGGTAGGTGACCGTATAGCTACTGCTTTGTGGGGTGCTGTCTCCAGGACTTGTTCAATATTGCTCGCAGCATTCTTGTGTAATCGCCGTCAAGCTTTTTCTCCATCACTTTTGTCAGCGTCCATGTGGTGCATCCATATAGCAGTATCGACACGATCGCGGCTTGGAAGACACTGCGCTTCATTTTATCGGTCAGGTCTGACTTCCATATGACCGAAATATATATATATATATATATATATATATATATATATATATATATATATATAAACGTTCGTAAACAAATTTTATTTGTTTTTTATCACTTTCTGAGCTGTTTCTGCTTTAGGTCATCATGAGGAAGTGTTTATTTCAAAACTGTTTACATTATAAAAACTAATCAATTCGCAATTTTTCTCTTCAATGAAAACAGAATTTTTTTAAAACATTCAACGCGACAATGAAGAGAAGCTTGGATATTGTCTAAAGATATTATCAAATTTGGTATGATTTCTTACTTTGATGGCTTATCAGCCTTAGCGGGTTATTTAATGCCAAAGCCACCCTCGTTGAAGAACACCAGTGACACCATTTTACCAATAGTCTGTAATTAGAATATTTAAAAAGAAATGATTTAAACTGTTTTTTCTATATGTATATTTCGCTACGTTTACTTGTTATCTATAGATTTCCAGGTCAATGAATCGGTCTTGATGACAATGGGAAGGTGAATTTTCATTACCTTAAGGAATGTGGATCTGCAAATCTCCCAGCTTTCGGAAATTCCCGGAACACTTTGACTTCAAATTAACTAGGAAGGTCTAATATATCCAGAAAGCGAATACAATTGACATCTGAGGGATGTGCTACGGGGATCTCTTAAAAGAAACTTGATAAGACAGGGTGAATTTGTACATAAAGCAAATAGGATGAATTTTTGTTTTAAAAAATGCGATTTTATGTATTATTTTTATTCCCAGCTACACCAGGTGCTTCTGCAAGTTTATAGAAGTTATATGCTATTTAATATTCATACAAAATGTATACATATATATATATATATATCTTTTTATCTAAAAGTTATATTACAATGTTGAGTCAAAAGAGATGCAAAATCTTTATACGTGCTGATTTTTAGCGCGTACATCACGTGACAGAAATCCGTGGTAGGTTCACATTGGCGTAGGTAGTCTCGTGATAGTTGATTTGCTGATAGGTCGTGATATTGCTTCATATGATGTGTGATTTGAAAACTGCGCAGATAAGAATGCAAAGTAGTCTAATTCAGGAACTTATAGTTTACAGGTTTGAACTGAAATATCTTACAGTGCAAGTAATCAAAAAGATTTTGAGGAAGTTCCCGTGGCTTCATGGATAATAGTGCTGGATTGTGACCACGAAGTAACCGAGTTCGTACTCCAGCTGCGCTATTACGTTCCGTTTCGGTCTAATATCCTTAGAAAAAGTATGAACTACCTCATCCCTCAGTCTCAACTATGGGTCAAAATTACCTATACTGTTTTCTACAAATTTGGATTTGATTTTAAATAACCCACGTAGGTTGGTATGCTATTAAACAAAGAAACCAAAAACATTTGTTGTACGACAGAAGAAGGCGAAGTTGATCACAGTAAAATAACCAGATGGTTCAAGAAATTTGACTTGGGTTGATAGAACTTCGACAATCAGGCAGGGTCAGGTAGGCCAAAAATCGTGGATTCCGAGGCGGTGCTTCAAACTTATAAGGTAAATCTGGCGATTAGTACAGAGAGTATCAAGTGAACTCGGCATTTCACAGACCAGAGTGATTCAGCACATCACCGATCTCGGCAAAAGCACCCGGAAATTGCCGAATTCAGCTTCATGTGACCAAAATATTGGAAAACATTTGACTCATCCTAGTATTTTGATGGATTGTAAAAATTGAAAAAAAAATCTTTGTTATAAAAACAGCTTCAAGATCGAACAGATATAAGAATTTTCTGTCGGTAGAGACATTTTTAAAGATATATCGATATAACATGTGCTTGTATGTTTTTGTTTCTTTTTATCAACACAAACACCTGCGTAGATTGACTTACATTTGAATAGATGCAATTTATTTCAGAGTGCATTACATCATCATCATCTTCATGCTACGGATATCTCTGATCCTCTCTCGCCACTCGTCCCTATCGTCCTTCGCATCCGGCAGGTCTTCCAGGCTACATCTTGTATCTGTACATAGCTGTTGTAGATAAGTTCTAGTTGGTCGCCCAACACTTGCTCGTCTTTGTCAAGGGGTCCATAGGAGTACATCACTTATGAGTTCGTCCTTACTTCTTCAGCAATGTCCCGCATGTCTCGTTCGTCTAATTTGGATGGTTTTAGATATGGGTGGTAGGTGGCTGTACAGCTATTGTTTTGTGGGATGTTGCCTCCAGGATTTGTTCAATATAGCTCGTAGCATTCTTGTGTAATTTCCGTCAAGCTTTATCTCCATACAGCGTCGATGTGGTGCATCCATATAATAGTATTGACACAACCGCTGTTTGGAAAAAAATGTGTTTTATTTTATCGGATAGGTCTGACTTCCATTTGACCGATAAATTATCGATATCTATCCATACTTTCGCTAGTCGCGTATTGATGACGTTTTCGGTAGATGAGTGGCTGCTTCCGAAGTGGGTGAACTTGTCCACTAGTTTCAGAGAACCACCGTTTTGTATGGAGATGTCGCCTCTTTGATTAAAACACATGAACTAAAAAAGTGCATTATATAAGTTCACGTAAAATTGTTTTTTCTTCTTCAAATGATTTCCTGTCCTATCGGGTGTGGTGAGAGCTTACAATAAGCTCACTGTATCCCATCATCATCATCATCATCATGTCGTGCCGCTATCACAGATATCCCTGACCCTCTCTCGCCACTTCTCCCTATCGTTCATCGCCTCTGGTAGGTCTTCAGGGCCACATCCCGTATCCTCACATAACTGCTGAATGTATGTTCGAGCTGGTCGTCTTACTTTTTCTCGGCCATATGTGGGGGTCCATAGGAGTACATCACTTATGGGCTCGTCCCTGCTTCTCCAGCAGTGACCTGCATGTCTAGTTCGTCTAACTTGGATAGTTTTCGTGATGGGAGGCAGGTGGCTGTATAGTTGGGGCCTTGTGGGGTGTTATCCCATAGAGAGGTGTAAAACTCCTAATTAAGAAAAAGATTTCCCTTGTAGGACATTAAACTGCATCTAGTGGTGATGCTCGAGAAGTGTTCTTGTTCTTCTTTCTTACTTTTTCTTTCATTACCATTTGATTTGATGGTTTCTAATACTTGTAGTTTTCTTTTTCCGCAAGTGTTCTGATTCTTTCATGGTCAGGCAATTTTATTTTCGATACAGTTTTCAGTTCAAAATTCCATTATTGTTATTACTATTAGAGTTTTTCACTTCAGCGTTAGCTGATGGTCTTTCACTGGAGTTTGAGTGACAGCAAGTCTCCTCAAGTCTCCAGGACTCTTCTCAGTATTCTGGCCGTTCTCAATAATGTAGTAGCTTGGATGGTCACCACTCGTCCGTCAACTTCCAAGTCCTCCAGTCTCTTTAGTAATCCTTTTGTTACTGTTCCAAACGCACCAATTACAATTGGTATAATTGTCACCTGGAGGTTCCATAGTTTTTTCAATTCCCTAGGTCGAGGTACTTATCCTTCTTTTCACATTCCAGGACTCTTCTCAATATTCTGGCCGGTCTTAATAATGCTGTAGTTTGGATGGTCTCCACTCGTCCTATTGCAAAGTCCTCCAGTCCTTTTACCAATCCTTTGGTAACTGTATCGAGCGCATTATTGGTATCACCGTTACTTTCATGTTCCATAGTTTTTTTTCAGTTCTATAGCAAGGTCTAGGTACTTATCGTTCTTTTCGCTTTCTTTCAATTTTACCCTGGGGTCAACCGGAACGACTAAGTCCACTATACAGCAGGCTCTCTTTTTTTGTTGATTATCACAAGGCTTGGTCGTCTGGTTGAGACTAGGTGATCCGTTTGTATCTCAAAATCCCAGAAAAGTTTGTGCGTCTCATTTTCCATGATGGATTTGTTCGTATGATCAAATTTAAACTTCTTTACTAACTCCTCCAGGCGAGTAGAATGCGACACAAGGTCCATTTTTTAAAACTGGACTTTAACAGGTCTGAATTCATAGTTTTCCTTCTCTTAGACTGTTTGTCATACCAAGGTTAAAGAACCCAGTCTACTCTACTGTTTATCCATAACTGGAAGGAAAATTGTTGAATCTTTCCCAAGTGTATTAGCACTATGTGAAATGCAGACAGCCTTGTACAGAATTTGAACTGGGGTCACCGTGCCCACTTCCTAAGACGATTACCATTATATCACTAGCGCGTCTCTTTTTCTCTCAATATATATATATATATAAATGTGTGTGTGTGTATGTGTGTGTGTGTGTGTGGATATGTGTGTGTGTATTGAGAGAGAGAGAGAAAGAGAGAGAGAGAGAGAGAGTAGAATGATTAAGAGAGGGAGAAATATGATAAATATAGACAATTTTTCTCAAGTAATCTCGTTATCACATTTTGATACAGAAATTATTATTATCTTCTTTCCCCAGTTCATATTTCTTCTTCTTCTTCTTCTTCTTCTTCTTCTTCTTCTTCTTCTTCTTCTTCTTCTTCTTCTTCTTCTTCTTCTTCTCTAGCCTCTTTTTATTAATTCCTTCTCCTCGACTTTCTTTGTAACATTTGTTTGTTTGCTTCTTTCTTTCTTTCGTGAGAGTCGATGGGTTTATACCAAAATATATGGAACACTAAGAGAGAGAGAGAGAGAGAGAGAGAGAGAGAGAGAGAGAGAGAGAGAGGGCGGAAATTCTGAAGAACATTGACAAGTTTGGTCTTCATTCGTTATCACAATCTCATCGTATTTTCTTGCGATTAAAATGAATGATGCAAATATACAACATATGGGCGACTGCCTGAGGATATGTCACATTGATTAGTAACATTCAGACGAATTATAATGATTGGCTTGTAAAATCGACCAAATCTTGGTCACAAAAACAACATTTAAGATCGAACGAAGATAAGAATCATCAACAAATTTTTAAAGAAACATCGATATACGACCTAGGCAAGCATATATTTTATTAGAACAAACACCTGGATAGATCGACCAAATATTTGGGTTGATATATTTCTTTTTAAAAACAGTAAATATTCTAAATTATAATTAAAGCAGCTCCATGGTTTTTTTTAAATTCTCAATAAAGACCTTCTAACAACTTGTGTGCATTGTTGGTTCAGATATTTGTGAACTTTTTAGCAAATAATCGACTAAATTGGTTTTTTTTTTCAAAATTATGGATTTAGCATTTTTGGAGGATTTTTATTTTGTTGCAAATAAAATAAAAAACAGAAAAGATTTCATTTAATGCCTGAATGCTTTGTCTTCATAAGATGTACCTTAAAAAACTAAATTAAATTATCTAAATTAATGGTATAATGTTTTTCCATAAGCTATTCAAAGGAAAATATAAAATATTCTAATTCAGCGAAACTAATTATTTAATGATCCTGTAATTTGCTTTCCTAAAACAAATACCAACAGAAGCCTAGATACCCAAATCAGTATCCATTTAAAAGACAGTTCTTGCTGGCATCAACAAGCTGTTGGATATATAACTTATAGAAAGGAAACATGGCTCCAACAAAAGAATTGTCGACTGAAACAATAGAGCGGATTGTAAAATTTATTTAAGAAGACACTCCACTGTAGATTATGGCGACATTGGTTGTTATTAGTCAGCCATGTCTAAAATTTGGCGCAAAAAAAAAAAAAAGAAAAAAAGAAATGAGGCGGTTAAAAAAAAAAAAAGGGAAACATATCGGTAGAACACGAAAGGTATGAAAGTATCAGAATAGAAAGCTGAAAGTAATATGAATTGAAAATAGAAAATGCACAATAAAACAAATAAAAATCAAATGAGTTGAAACCAGAGTTAATGTTTGTGACATAAGTGTTTGAAATCGAATGAAAAAAATGGGATTTACACACAGGAACATGATCACTAATACACAGACTGAAGAAAATAGGGTTAAAGTGGATCACAGAAAAACAATCACGGTGTGTAGACAATTTGATGAAAAGGATATTCAGTGATGAATCAAGAATCTATTATGGACAAGACGAAGATGCTGGAATTTTTCTCTGGTGCCGTTCATATAAAACTTATAAAGTTGATTGCCTAAAGAAAACAAGTAAATTTTTCAAGTGATTTCAAATATGGAGTTGCATGTCATTTAAACAAACCAGGAGAGATGATAATCATTACTTCAACAACCAATGGATGTGTGCACATTGAAATCCTGGATAATCTTATAATGATTATCGAAAATTAGTTTGTGGATGATGAAGTCATTTTTCAGGACGACAATGCATCTTGTTACTGAGTAAAGAGGATGAAAGATTTTCTTCAGGAAAGGCATATAAAAATCAATGACATGACCAGCTGACAATCCGGATCAAAATCCAGTTGAAAATTTTTAGTAGAATTTGAGAAAAATAGTCTCTGGGGAGACTGGATCCATCTAAGAAGATGGATTACAGGCCATTTGTGAAAGTTGGAACCACTTCCATAAAGAATATTGCTTTAAATTACTGAAATCCATGCCTGATTTTGGGTTTCATTTTTTTCTTGGTTTAATGGCATATGAACCTTCGTGGGTTATTCAATGTCAAAACCATCCTAGTAAAACAGCAATGATACTATTTAGTTCCTAGCTGGAAAGATGAGGGAGGGTTATACCTTTCCTAAGGTATTACCCGAATACCTTTCCCAATGTTATTACTTCGAATGTGAACGCAATAGCACGATTGGAATTCGAACTTGCTGACTTCGAGTTTCCAGTCCAACGTGTTAGCCACTTCCACGCGCCCCCTTAATCCATGTCGGAAAGAAATAAATCTGGCATGAAAGCTCAACTAAATATTTATTCTTATTTTTTTTGTCCGTGAATTCTATAATTTTTTCCTCAATATTGGGTTATTCCATAATATTTCCTTTGGCTTTTCTTGAGAAAAATAGAACATTGATTTAAATAATTTAATCTAATTTGTTTAAGTTATATTTTCTGAAGCCAGAATGTTCAGCAAACATGTTTGACTGCGACATCGCAGAAAGCGAGTTCGAACTTCGGTCGCCCTATTACGTTCACTTTTGGATAAATACCAATGGGAAAAGTAAGAAACCCCTTTTCCCTCCCAGCTATGGGTTCAATAATACAACTACAGTCCTTCTACTAGGATAGCTTTGGCATTAAATAACCCACGAAGATTGCTATGCCATTAAAAAAAGAACTAAATTAAACCATAATTTTTCAATGGATAGTATCACTATTTCTGGTTTATTTTCCATGCTTTTTATGTATGCCCTTCTCGCCTCACGTAAGGAAGTTATTTTTGACAATGTTTGATGATCGTGAAATGATTACATGGAGTGCGGGAAAGTTCTCGATCCAACTCACTCTGGAATGATCTTTATTGAAATAAAAATTCTTTATTGATTATGGAAGAAGGGGATGTTTTAAGAAATGATGTTCAATATGTGTTGAATTATGGAACGCATATGTAGAATAGCGTACACGAGACCTAAGGTCGTTCCTCTGTTGGTCTCGAAAGGCCTTATAGTTTCAAAAGACATTAGGAAAATAATAATTCAGTCTGACACATACCGGAAAAAATGAGCGAAATTTAATAACTTTAATGAAATAAATTTATTTTTAGTTTTTTTACAAAAGACTCAGTGGCCCATGCACACAACGAATCACATGACCAAGATCAAAATCAAGGATTTCAAAAGGCCATACAAAGAATACGTTAGAGAGTTGCGCAGACAGGTACACTGAATAACACACACACACACACACACACACACACACACACACACACACACACACACAATATCAGTCGGTTGAATAAAACATCAAACGTCTCAACGAAGCAGCCGCATTCATAGAGACGCACAGTACTGATCATTTTATTAAAAGGCTCACGAATGCGCATGCGTGCAGATTACATTCAGGGCGTTCACCGACTCTCAAACGAAGAGATAATTTGTTAAAATTCCCCCTTCACCGGCAATTAAGGTCTAGTTTTATTTTTTATTTTTTATTCATCTATTTGAAAAATTTTTTTTATATTGGCAGAAACACAAAGTAACAGATTGATGGCATAGTTTTTAATGAATCGCTAAAAATTCCAAAAATCTTCTTTTTTTTCTTTTTTTAAATGACTTAATTGAAGTCACTTAAAGCCTGTATTAGGCGGCCATTAAATGTTTTTTAGTCACAACCAATTTAGAAGAATTAATATGGTAATTAATTCCAAATAAATAAATTTGGGGAAGTATTGTTTAATTAGCATTTAATAACGATCTCCATTGAAAGATTAAAATGATTGTCATGTGAGAAACAAAAGCCCCACGATAGTGTTTTCGAATTGTTAATGTGATTTAAAATCATTTTATTCTTTCCTTAGAACATTTTAACATGGTTGCTCTAACAAAAATCTTGCTACGATGAGTCATTTTTGCTGTTACATAGCATGCATTGATAAATTGAATCATTATAATATAGATTTCTTTTTCGCAATAACTCAGCCTTGTTGTTGTTGTTGTTGTTGTTGTTGTTGTTGTTGTTGTTGTTCTTCTTCTTCTTCTTCTTCTTCTTCTTCTTCTTCTTTCTGTTAATTTTCACTCCACTACTTCCCTTACATCTCTTCTTTCTTTCTTTCTTTCGTGAGAGTGGAAGTTTTTATAGCAGATGTAGAAAACCAGGATATATATATATATATATATATATATATATATATATATATATATATAGAGGGAGACAGACAGATAGACAGAGAATGGAGAGAGGGTGTGTGTATATATGTGTGTGTGTGTGTGTGTGAGAGAGAGAGAGAGAGAGAGAGTGGGATGAGAGGTAGAAGAGAAAGTTGACAAACATAGATAAGTTTGGTCTTCACTTGAAATCACATCGTCATCGTATTTTCTTGCGATTAAAATGAATGTTGCCAATATAAAACATATGGGCGACTGCCTGAGGATATGTCACATTGATTAGCAACATTCAGACGAATTATAATGATTGGCTTGTAAAATCGACCAAGATCGAACGAAGAAAAGAATCATGTACAGACGGGGACACATTTTTAAAGACGCATCGGTATATCACGTAAGCAAGCATATTTTATTAGAACAAAACACCTGGATCGATCGACTAAACATACACTTCTTTTTAAAACATATTCTATGTATTTACTTATACTTTCGTCACGAACGGGATAAGACACAAGGTCAATTTTTAGCGGAGTTTAACTGGTTTTCCAACTTCTAGACCTGTTGTCATATCACGGATTTAGAACACCGTCTGTCCTACTATTTACCTATAGTTGAAAGGCGTTCCAAAGTTACGAGGAATGTGTTTGAATACATATTGTATCCATATGATGTATAATGCTTGGTTGCAGACGCAGTCAGGTCATGTCACTGTTTTATTGTATTTAGTGTCCTAACGTTAAATGTCATTATGTTGACAATGCTTTTGCCTCTAATTTTGGTTTGAGTATGGGTTTGGGTTCTGCAGCTAACGTTTCAATCATTGGGGCCAAAGCTTCAACCTCAGCAGATCACGCCCCTTGTTTAACTGCATGGAGATCGATGCGGTTTGGACGTACGTGTCCACTACGGGTCTCAAATAGAAGGTTGTACTGTTTACCAAATAGGACGTTGTATCGTTACACCTCGAATATATGGTTTTAACATTGCACGGTACAAATAGACACTCGCAACGCTACGGTATTCAAATAGAAGTTCGTGCTGGTGCAATCCTGATAGACATTTGTACTACTACTATTACTACTAGTCATAGCCATTTGTACCACGACGCGGCGAACGGGTTTATGCGTGTAGCATTACGTCTTAAGTGGTTGTCGGAATCTGTTTTTAACCTCGCCGTGTGAAAAAGTGACGAACACACCAAAACCCTGTCCTAGTTCACTAACACAAAAGTTTATTCGCTATTACACTCTTTAAGTAGTCATCAGGGAGGGAGAAACTGAATATGAAAACTGAGTCAACAAAGAGAAACGACATTTCTTGAGGAGAAAGAGAGCAGAGACAGACCTTAAATTTTCTTTCAGGTTTTCTGTTGTAGTTCTAACAAGCTTGTTCGCTGGTTTCGTCTCCACAACTGCGCGTCTGAGGACCGCAACTTTCGGCTGTCTTTAAATTGCTGTATCTAGTCTTGAACTAACTGTCTAAACCTCGTCGCGTACGGCTGCCTACTAACTCTCAAACCCAAGCCGTCCCCTTACTTCCGCCTGATGTCGGAGGGAGGAACATATCCGTTTCCGGTGGTTTCACACTTGTGCAGAAGATTTCGGACACCCGTTTTCTTCTAGTTATTTTTAATTACTGCAGTCATTCACCCGTGACTGGCTGACCTACAACGTGTGATTTGGGTGATTCACTCAGGGGTCAGCTGGCCGTTCCGTAGACTGTCTCTCTCTGTGCGTTTTCTTCTTTTTTATTCACTTTCTCCGTCTCCAGAAAATAGCCTCCCGTTCTCTTTCTAACTTCGACTCTCTATAAGCCATGCAAGCACGTTTCAGGATGGTTTGAATAAAAATCATAGTTATCTTTCGTTGTCCTTTTTTTCTCATCAATAGACGAAACCATTATAGATGAGTAGTAGTAGTTTCCTGACTGAACTTTTTGTTCCCGGGCATTGGCTAATGAGATTCCTCCGTCCAGCATCTGGTGAAGCGTGCCGTTGACGCTTTTTTGAATTTATCTGCCTTACTTCACATTCACCATGCTGCTTCCCACAGTTTTTTGTTACATTCGTGTGTGATTCTAATAATACTTTCCTCTCTCGGATATTATTATTTGGGTTATATATGTCTTGTATTACGCTTTCATAGGTCTCATAATGTGCGTTTTCCTTCTTAGGGAAAATGTTTTATATTTTCGCCTTGAATTTTCTTACTTGGTTAACTTTTGTGTAATATAATTTCTAATATTAAATTAAATTAATAAATGAAATAAGACAGCAAATTTAAGAGATTTGGGTTTTCTTTCGATGTCTGTTCTACTGAAGACATTCAGCTAAATAATGTCAAAATATGCCTTGCAAACGCGCGGACCACATTCAACAGGTAATCGATCATATGGAAGTCTGATCTATCCAATAAAATAAAACGGGATTTCTTCCAAGCTCTTGCTGTGTCAGTACTTCTGTATGGATGCACCACAACAAAACGCATGGATAAAAAGTTAGATAGGTACAACACAAGAATGTTACGTGGTGTTTTGAAAAAAATCCTGGATGTAACATCCCACAAAACAACAGCTGTATAGCCACTTATCTCCCATCTCACAAAAAATTAAAGACGAACAAAACATGTAGGACACTGCTGGAGAAGCAAAGAGGGATTCATACGTGATATTTTTCTATAGATCATATGGACGTGCCAGTGTTGGACATCCAGCAAGGACTTATATACATCAGTTACGAGGACCATTAAATATGTTTCCAGACATTTTTCGTATGGGCACTTTTATTGATAGTACACACATGAAACTCAAGTCCCCTTCGAAGTAATCTCCTCCGGCTGCAAAGCACTTGTTCTACCGTTCCAACAACTTCTTGAAGGCCCCATCGAAGTCCTCTTGTGTGAGCGTGTCAATGACCTTCGTCACAGCCTCTCTCATCTCCTCAATTATCTCATAACGGCAGCCTCTGAGCTTAGGGAATAACCAAAAGTCACAGGGAACAAGGTTTGGACTTTAGGGAGGGTGAGGAACTGTCTTGATTCCCATCTTGGTCAAATTGTATGTCACAAGAATGGAGTTGTGGACTGGTGTATTGTCCTGGTGGAAATACCACTGACCCGATTTGAAGAGTGCTGGCCTTTTCCGACGGAATCTCTTCCTGATCTCCCTTAAAACCTCAACATAGTAACCCTAACCCTAACCGTTTGGCCAATCAACTCTGGTGTATTGACTTCCTTACTCCTCCCACACCACTCATCATCCCTCACAGACTCCCTGCCTTCCTTGAATCTCTTATACCACTCAAAAACTGATGCTCGATTCATGCAAGACGGTCGAAAAGCAGTCTGAAGCATTCCATAGCTTACTGTGGCATTTTTTTCAAGTTTTAGTGCATATCGCTCTTCTAAAGTGTCCTCACGTCCAGATTGTATTTTTGAAACTCACCTGCTGTGACAATCTGGCTTTAGTAGGGTGTATTCCAATTCCTGCTGTAGCTGTTTATTTGAACCTGAAATCATAAAAATTGGTCAGTCATCTCATAACGTATATAGTAATAACATACTGAATTTTCAAGAGTCTACGACAATTTTAAATACCTGTACAAAAAAGTCAGGAAACTTATTGAAGGCTCCACGTATGTGCGGACACAGGATGTAATTTGGAAGACCTACCGGGAGTGAGGGATATTTGGATGAAAAGAGACAGAGAGAGAGAGAGAGAGAGAGAGGGAGAGAGAGAGAGAGGGAGAGGGAGAAATCTGTGCTGTCATGGTGATGATTATTTATCTGTTCATCTCTATCTAGCTTAGTTTATATCTATCTATCTATTAATTCAGGTGACCTGTTAATTCAGATAGGTGTGACTTGATTCGATTTTTATCTCCGTCCTGAAATTCACATTCCATTTTCGTCTCATGATCCTCTCATTTCAAAGGATACCGCACAATTGGGAACACTGAATACAGATCTGATTTGGCGCTTCAAAAACTATTGTCTTGTGCCAGGCAACCAGCAGATATTTCATTTTCTCTCAATACATTTTCACGGTAAAATAACTCATTTCAGTAAATTTTTTTTTAACCACACGTGTTTTACCCGACTGCCGAGCGTGTAAATTAACAACCTCCCCCCCCCTCTCCACTCACCCACCCACCCACCAAGCCGCCATTTAAACAATTCCTTAAAGAATTTACTCTTATGTTTACATCTGCAACAGCAGGTTCTTTGCAGTGATTCATTTTTTTATTTTGCATCCCATCTTTGCAGAGTGAGTCCTGCAGAAACAGATTACCCGAAGGTAAAATGTCTCCTTCCACCTTAACAGCTGGATTTTAATGTACCAACATACACATGCACGAACTGAGCCACACACACACACACACACATGCACATACACACACACATATACACCACACACATACATGAACGAAGTGAGCCACAGAATCACACTCCCACACACACACACATGCACACACACATGCGTACATACAACACACACATATGCACAAATTGAGCTGCACACACGCACACACACATACACATATAACGTCCATACAAGCATGAACTGAGCCACAGACAAGCGCACACACACATGCACACAGGAATCTAACATACACGCACACACATGCAGGAACACACGCACACGCACATACACACACATACAAGACACGCAAACATGCACGAATTGAGCCACACACACACACACACACATAAACACACGTACGCACGTGCACCTATACGTACACATACACACACACACGCACACACGCGCATACAAGACAAACACACACACGCACGGGCAGTATGCACCTACATAAAACACAAACACTACATAATTGCACATACTCATTAAAAAAGTCAAAAACAAATAATGCATACTATTCACACATACAAACATAAAAACACATACATACAATACATACACGCAACATACATATGTATACGACACATACACGAAACATACATATGTATACGACACATACACGCAACATACATGGCTATACGACACATACACGCAACATACATGAGTATACGACAAATACACGCAACATACATATGTATACGACACATACACAAAACATACATGGGTATACGACACATACACGCAACATACATGGGTACGTGACACATACACGCAACATACATATGTATACGACACATAAACGCAACATACATGGGTATACGACACATACATGCAACATACATGGGTATACGACACATACACGCAACATACATGTGTATACGACACATACACGCAACATACATGTGTATACGACACATACACGCAACATACATGGGTATACGACACATATGCGCTACATACATGGGTATACGACACATACACGCAACATACATGGTATACGACACATACACGCAACATACATGGGTATATGACACATACACGCAACATACATGGGTATACGACACATACACGCAACATACATATGTATACGACACATACACGCAACATACATGGGTATACGACACATGCACGCAACATATATGGTATACGACACATACACGCAACATACATATGTATACGACACATACACGCAACATACATGGGTATACGACACATACACGCAATATCCATATATATACGACACATACACGCAACATTCATGGGTATACGACACATACACGCAACATACATGGGTATACGACACATACACGCAACATACATGGGTATACGACACACACACGCAACATACATGTGTATACGACACATACACGCAACATACATATGTATACGACACATACACGAAACATACATATGTATACGACACATACACGCAACATACATGGCTATACGACACATACACGCAACATACATGAGTATACGACAAATACACGCAACATACATATGTATACGACACATACACAAAACATACATGGGTATACGACACATACACGCAACATACATGGGTACGTGACACATACACGCAACATACATATGTATACGACACATAAACGCAACATACATGGGTATACGACACATACATGCAACATACATGGGTATACGACACATACACGCAACATACATGTGTATACGACACATACACGCAACATACATGTGTATACGACACATACACGCAACATACATGGGTATACGACACATATGCGCTACATACATGGGTATACGACACATACACGCAACATACATGGTATACGACACATACACGCAACATACATGGGTATATGACACATACACGCAACATACATGGGTATACGACACATACACGCAACATACATATGTATACGACACATACACGCAACATACATGGGTATACGACACATGCACGCAACATATATGGTATACGACACATACACGCAACATACATATGTATACGACACATACACGCAACATACATGGGTATACGACACATACACGCAATATCCATATATATACGACACATACACGCAACATTCATGGGTATACGACACATACACGCAACATACATGGGTATACGACACATACACGCAACATACATGGGTATACGACACACACACGCAACATACATGTGTATACGACACATACACGCAATATACATGGCTATACGACACATACACGCAACATACATATGTATACGACACATACACGCAACATACATGTGTATACGACACATACACACAACACACATGTGTATACGACACATACACGCAACATACATGGGTATACGACACATACATGCAACATACATGCGTATACGACACATACACGCAACATACATGGGTATACGACACATACACGCAACATACATGGGTATACGACACATACACGCAACATACATGTGTATACGACACATACACGCAACATACATGGGTATACGACATATAAACGTGATATACATATGTATATGACACATACACGCAACATACATGTGTATACGATACATACACGCAACATACATGGGTATACGACACATACACGCAACATACATCGGTATACGACACACACACGGAACATACATATGTATACGATACATACACGCAACATACATGGGTATACGACACATATAGACAACATACATCGGTATACGACACATCCACGGAACATGCATGTGTATACGACACATACACGCAATATACATATGTATACGACTCATACACGCAACATACATGGGTATACGACACATACATGCAACATACATGTGTATACGACACATACACGCAACATACATAGGTATACGACACATACACGCAAAATACATATGTATACGACACATACATGCAACAAACATGTGTATACGACACATACACGCAGCATACATGGGTATACGACACATAAACGCAACACATATGGGTATACGACACATACACGCAACATACATATGTATACGACACACACACGCAACATTCATGGGTATACGACACGTACACGCAACATACATGGGTATACGACACATACACGCAACATACATCGGTATACGACACATACACGGAACATACATATGTATACGACACATACACGCAACCTACATGGCTATACGACACATACACGCAGCATACATATGTATACGACATATACGCGCAACATGCATGTGTATACGACACATACACGCAACATACATGGGTATACGACACATACACGCCACATACATGTGTATACGACACATACACGCAACATACATGGGTATACGACACATACACGCAACATACATGTGTATACGAATAATACACTCATCATACATGGTTATACGACACATACACGCAACATACATGTGTATACGACACATACACGCAACATACATATGTATACGACACATACACGCAACATACATAGGTATACGACACATACGCGCAACATACATATGTATACGACACATACACGCAACATACATGGGTATACGACACATACACGCAACATACATATATATACGACACATACACGCAACATTCTTGGGTATATGACACATACACGCAACATACATGGGTATACAACACATACACGCAACATACATATGTATACGACACATACACGCAACATACATGGGTATACGACACATATGCGCAACATACATATGTACACGACACATACACGCAACATAAATGGTATACGACACATACACGCAACATACATGGGTATATGAAACATACACGCAACATACATGGCTATACGACACATACACGCAACATACATATGTATACGACACATACGCGCAACATGCATGTGTATACGACACATACACGCAACATACATGGGTATACGACACATACACGCAACATACATGTGTATACGACACATACACGCAAAATACATATGTATACGACACATACATGCAACAAACATGTGTATACGACACATACACGCAGCATACATGGGTATACGACACATAAACGCAACATATATGGGTATACGACACATACACGCAACATACATATGTATACGACACACACACGCAACATTCATGGGTATACGACACGTACACGCAACATACATGGGTATACGACACATACACGCAACATACATCGGTATACGACACATACACGGAACATACATATGTATACGACACATACACCCAACCTACATGGCTATACGACACATACACGCAGCATACATATGTATACGACATATACGCGCAACATGCATGTGTATACGACATATACACGCAACATACATGGGTATACGACACATACACGCCACATACATGTGTATACGACACATACACGCAACATACATAGGTATACGACACATACGCGCAACATACATATGTATACGACACATACACGCAACATACATGGGTATACGACACATACGCGCAACATACATATGTATACGACACATACACGCAACATACATGGGTATACGACACATACACGCAACATACATATATATACGACACATACACGCAACATTCTTGGGTATACGACACATACACGCAACATACATGGGTATACAACACATACACGCAACATACATATGTATACGACACATACACGCAACATACATGGGTATACGACACATATGCGCAACATACATATGTACACGACACATACACGCAACATAAATGGTATACGACACATACACGCAACATACATGGGTATATGAAACATACACGCAACATACATGGTTATACGACACATACACGCAACATACATATCTATACGACACGTACACGCAACATACATGGTTATACGACACATACACGGAACATACATATGTATACGACACATACACGCCACATACATGGGTATACGACACATACACGCAACATACATGGTTATACGACACATACACGCAACATACATGTGTATACGACTCATACACGCAACATATATGTGTATACGACACATACACGCAACATAGATGTGTATTCGACACATACACGCAACATACACATGTATAGGACACATACACGCAACATTCATGGGTATACGACACATACACGCAACATACATTGATATACAACACATACACGCAACATACATGGGTATACGACACATACACGCAACATATATGGCTATACGACACATACACGCAACATACATATGTATACGACACATACGCGCAACATACATGGTATACGACACATACACAAAACATACATGGGTATACGACACATACACGCAACATACATTGGTATACGACACATACACGCAACATACATGGTTATACGACACATACACGCAACATACATGTGTATACGACACATACACGCAACATACATGTGTATATGACACATACACGCAACATACATATGTATACGACATATACACGCAACATACATGTGTATACGACATATACACGCAACATACATGTGTATACGACACATACACGCAACATACATAGGTATACGACATATACACGCAACATACATGGGTATACGACATATACACGCAACATACATGGGTATACGACACATACGCGCAACATACATATGTATACGACACATACACGCAACATACATATGTATACGACACATACACAAAACATACATGGGTATACGACACATACACGCAACATACATGTGTATACGACACATACACGCCACATACATGGTATACGACACATACACGCAACATACATGGCTATACGACACATACACGCAACATACATGGGTATACGACACATACACGCAACATACATGTGTATACGACTCATACACGCAACATACATGGGTATACGACACATACACGCAACATACACATGTATAGGACACATACACGCAACATTCATGGGTATACGACACATACACGCAACATACATGGGTATACGACACATACACGCAACATACATGGGTATACGACACATACACGCAACATACATGGGTATATGAAACATACACGTAACATACATGTGTATACGACACATACGCGCAACATACATATGTATACGACACATACACGCAACATACATGGGTATACGACACATACACGCAACATACATGGGTATACGACACATACACGCAACATACATGTGTATACGACACATACACGCAACATACATGGGTATACGACACATACACGCAACATACACATGTATAGGACACATACACGCAACATTCATGGGTATACGACACATACACGCAACATACATGGGTATACGACACATACACGCAACATACATGGGTATACGACACATACACGCAACATACATGGGTATACGACACATATGCGCAACATACATATGTACACGACACATACACGCAACATACATGGTATACGACACATACACGCAACATACATGGGTATATGAAACATACACGTAACATACATATGTATACGACACATACACGCAACATACATGGGTATACGACACATACACGCAACATACATGTGTATACGACACATACACGCAACATACATGGGTATACGACACATACACGCAACATACATGTGTATACGACACATACACGCAACATACATAGGTATACGACACATACACGCAACATACATGGGTATACGACACATATGCGCAACATACATGGGTATACGACACATACACGCAACATACATGTGTATACGACACATACACGCAACATACATGGGTATACGACACATACACGCAACATACATGTGTATACGACACATACACGCAACATACATGGGTATACGACACATACACGCAACATACATGTGTATACGACATATACACGCAACATACATATGTATACGACGCATACACGCAACATACATATGTATACGACACATACACGCAACATACATGTGTATACGACTCATACACGCAACATACATGTGTATACGACACATACACGCAACATACATGGCTATATGACACATACACGCAACATACATATGTATACGACGCATACACGCAACATACATATGTATACGACACATACACGCAACATACATATGTATACGACTCATACACGCAACATACATGTGTATACGACACATACACGCAACATACATGGGTATACGACACATACAAGCAACATACATATGTATACGACACATACACGCAACATACATGTGTATACGACACATAAACGCGATATACATATGTATACGACACATACACGCAACATACATGTGTATAAGACAGATACATGCAACAAACATGTGTATACGAAACATACATGCAACATACATGGGTATACGACACATACACGCAACATACATGGGTATACGACACATACACGCAACATACATGGGTATATGAAACATACACGTAACATACATGTGTATACGACACATACGCGCAACATACATATGTATACGACACATACACGCAACATACATGGGTATACGACACATACACGTAACATACATGGGTATACGACACATACACGCAACATACATGTGTATACGACACATACACGCAACATACATGGGTATACGACACATACACGCAACATACACATGTATAGGACACATACACGCAACATTCATGGGTATACGACACATACACGCAACATACATGGGTATACGACACATACACGCAACATACATGGGTATACGACACATACACGCAACATACATGGGTATACGACACATATGCGCAACATACATATGTACACGACACATACACGCAACATACATGGTATACGACACATACACGCAACATACATGGGTATATGAAACATACACGTAACATACATATGTATACGACACATACACGCAACATACATGGGTATACGACACATACACGCAACATACATGTGTATACGACACATACACGCAACATACATGGGTATACGACACATACACGCAACATACATGTGTATACGACACATACACGCAACATACATAGGTATACGACACATACACGCAACATACATGGGTATACGACACATATGCGCAACATACATGGGTATACGACACATACACGCAACATACATGTGTATACGACACATACACGCAACATACATGGGTATACGACACATACACGCAACATACATGTGTATACGACACATACACGCAACATACATGGGTATACGACACATACACGCAACATACATGTGTATACGACATATACACGCAACATACATATGTATACGACGCATACACGCAACATACATATGTATACGACACATACACGCAACATACATGTGTATACGACTCATACACGCAACATACATGTGTATACGACACATACACGCAACATACATGGCTATATGACACATACACGCAACATACATATGTATACGACGCATACACGCAACATACATATGTATACGACACATACACGCAACATACATATGTATACGACTCATACACGCAACATACATGTGTATACGACACATACACGCAACATACATGGGTATACGACACATACAAGCAACATACATATGTATACGACACATACACGCAACATACATGTGTATACGACACATAAACGCGATATACATATGTATACGACACATACACGCAACATACATGTGTATAAGACAGATACATGCAACAAACATGTGTATACGAAACATACATGCAACATACATGGGTATACGACACATACACGCAACATACATGGGTATACGACACATACACGCAACATGCATGGGTATACGACACATAAACTCGATATACATATGTATACGACACATACGTTCAACATACATGGGTATACGACACATACGCGCAACATACATGGGTATACGACACATACACGCAACATACATATATATCCGACAAATACACGCAACATACATGGGTATATGACACATACACGCAACATACATGGGTATATGAAACTACACGTAACATACATGGGTATACGACACATACACGCAACATACATTGGTATACGACACATACACGCAATATACATGTGTATACGACACATATACGCAATATACATATGTACACGACCCATACACGCAACATACATGGTATACGACACATATGCGCAACATACATATGTACACGACACATACACGCAACATACATGGGTATACGACACATACACGCAACATACATATGTATACGACACATACACGCAACATACATTGGTTTACGACACATACACGCAACATACATGGGTATACGACACATACACGCAACATACATATGTATAGGACACATACACGCAACATTCATTGGTATACGACACATACACGCAACATACATGTGTATACGACACATACACGCAACATACATGGTTATACGACACATACACGCAACATACATATGTATACGACAAATACACGCAACATACATGTGTATACGACACATACACGCAACATACATGGGTATACGACACATACACGCAACATACATATGTATAGGACACATACACGCAACATTCATGGGTATACGACACATACAAGCAACATACATGGGTATACGACACATACACGCAACATACATGGCTATACGACACATACACGCAACATACATGGGTATACGATACATACACGCAACATACATGGGTATACGACACATACACGCAACATACATGTGTATACGACACATACACGCAACATACATGGGTATACGACACATACACGCAATATACATATGTATACGACAAATACACGCAACATACATGTGTATCAAACACATGGACGCAACATACATGGGTATACGACACATACGCGCAACATACATATGTATACGACACATACACGCAACATACATGGGTATACGACACATACAAGCAACATACATGGGTATACGACACATACACGCAACATACATGTTTATACGACACATACACGCAACATACATGGGTATACGACACATACACGCAACATACATGTGTAAACGACACATACACGCAACATACATATGTATACGACGCATACATGCAACATACATATGTATACGACACATACACGCAACATACATGTGTATACGACTCATACACGCAACATACATGTGTATACGACTCATACACGCAACATACATGGGTATACGACACATACAAGCAACATACATATATATACGACACATACACGCAACATACATGTGTATATGACACATACACGCAACATACATGGGTATACGACACATACACGCAACATACATGAGTATACGACACATACACGCAACATACATGGGTATACGACACATACAAGCAACATACATATATATCCGACACATACACGCAACATACATGGGTATATGACACATACACGCAACATACATATGTATACGACACATACACGCAACATACATGGGTATACGACACATACACGCAACATACATATGTATACGAGACATACACGCAACATGCATGTGTATACGACACATACACGCAACATACATGTGTATACGATATATACACGCAACATACATGTGTATACGACACATACACGCAACATACATGTGTATACGACACATACACGCAACATAGATATGTATACGACACAGACACGTAACATACATGTGTATACGACACATACACGAAACATACATGGGTATACGACACATACACGCAACATATATGTGTATACGACACATACACGCAACATACATGGGTATACGACACATACACGCAACATACATTTGTATACGATACATACACGCAACATACATGGGTATACGACACATACACGCAACATACATATGTATACGACACATACACGCAACATAGATGGGTATACGACACATACACGCAACATACATGGGTATACGACACATACGCGCAACATACATATGTATACGACACATACACGCAACATACATATGTATACGACACATACACGCAACATACATATGTATACGATACGTACACTCAACATTCATGTGTATACGACAAATAGACGCAACATACATATGTATACGACACATACACGTAACATACATGTGTATACGACACATACATGTAACATACATGGGTATACGACACATACACGCAACATACATATGTATACGACACATACACGCAACATACATGTGTATACGACACGTACACGTGATATACAGAAACAAAGGATGCAAACACAGACAGTAAAACTACATACAACAATAAAACAAAGTAAACAATGCACACACACTCCGATACGTAACACAACACAACACAGTACACATATACACAACTCACATATGCACACATACACATAATACACATACGTATAATATACATACACATTCACACACATGCACACACATGCACACACATGAACACATATGCATACATACACATACACACATATGTACACATATGCACACATCAAGATAATACACATACACATAATACACATACATTTACACACATATGCACACACATGCACATATATGCACACATATGCACATACACTTACACACATATGCACACATATACACACATATGTACACACATGCACACATACACATAATACACACACAAAATACACATACACTTACACACATATGCACACACATGCACACATATGCATACATACACATACACACATATACACACATATGCACACATACGCATTATGCGCATACACATACCTACAATACACACATATGCATGCAAGCACACACATATATAACAAACACGCCCGCAACACTTACAAACACCAACGTATACAACGGATACACATATATACAACCTACATATACACACGGATATAACAGAATTAAACACAAAACTTACAAACACACATATTCTACACACAATCACGCAAGCACATGCAACACATTAAAACACACACATATATCACAATCACTCATACAATACTAACAAAATATATTCAACGGACACATATACAATACATACAAGAACACACACATATAACAAACATATATACATCACTGACAAACACTGAGAAACTCACACACACACACACACACACACACACACACACACACACACACACTCATTTGACAAACACGTCATTTACAAACATCATTTACAAACACATTCACGTACACATATACACATATTTGCCCAGTCGGCTGGGGCTGTAGAATACACTGACAGCTTCTCTGCAGAGGGGTCAGACCCCTCCCAATGAGTGTCCTAGATATGACAGTAAACAATCTGATGGTTAGGTTCAAATGTTGCTTGAGCTTTGGGGAATGCGGAGCACCCTTTCATTGCCATTGCAATCAGGTCCACTCTGGCCCGGAATGGGAGCACCTGATAGGGCCCTATCTATGGGTTAAATAGAACTAACTGCATATTTATGCTAAACTGAATTGTTTGAATAAGAACTGTTTGACTAAACTGAATAGCTTAAATAGAAATCTTTTTGACAATTAAACTGTACTTACATTTAAACAACGTGTTTATTATGCTAAACTGAATTGTTTGAAATGGAACTGTTTTGGACATTGAAACTGTACTTACACTAAACTGATTTGTTTGATATTGAACTGTTTTGACATTTATACTTATGTTAAACTGAATTAGCCGAAATATAACTGTTTTGACTATTAAACTATGTACTCATGCTAAACTGAATTGTTTGAAATAGAACAGACAATTTGTATAAAAACGGATTTGGCGTTAAATAACTTACAAAGGTTGATATGCCATAAAACGCAACCAAGCAACAACCAACATATACACAAATACATAAATTCAATATCACCCATAAATCCCTGTATTTTCGTTTAAAACATAATTTTTCACCTACAGATACGATCCAAAAGAACCGAAAAAAAAAACTAGTGTTAGAAAGGAAAAAAACTCCTTGGGACTGCAAATCTGGTAAGCCTCATGTAACAGCACACACACACACACACACACACACACACACACACACAATAAATCAAAGTGGTCAAACTAAAAATATTGATTTGAAATAACTTCTTTCGAAATATTATTCGACACCATTAATATTTCCTGCCAGAGTTTCAATGGTGTTGAGTTTTATAATAAATAAAACCAGATGATATCCGTTTTCATTGTGTAATGATCCATGAGAAATTATAAAATACTAGTAAATTTGATTTTATTGTATTCTATTTGTTATTTTAGTATTTCTTTTTTAGCTGGTTCTTTCTGAGCTTTCTTAAATTTCTGTGTATTGGTTTGATTAGGATTTTTTTTTGTTTAATAACATATCAACCCTCATGGGTTCTTATAGACGGAGAGTAGTGGTACTATGCCGAGATGAGGGATAAGGGAGTTCAAACCTTTCTCAAGTGTATTAGTTCGAAAGTCCTGGTAATAACACGACTGGGGTTCGAACTTGCTTTCTACGATGTCTCAGCCCAGTACGTTAACAACTACGTTACAGGGACTCCTCGCTTTACATTGGTGTTTGCTAGCTGCTAACAAAAATTTCATTCACAAGCTCAGGTGGAAATCATCTAAAAGACTTACTAAGAGCGATTGCAGAGAGAGAGAGAGAGAGAGAGAGAGAGAGAGAGAGAGAGAGAGAGAGAGGAATTTGTGCTGTCATGTATTGATGATGATGATGATAATGGTGATCTTCGATTTAGAAAAAAATTAAATTTTTAAAGAAGTTAGGAGTGTACTTATTTATGGGATCTTCTCTCCCCCTCTCTCTCTCTCTCTATATATATATATATATGTGTGTGTGTGTGTGTGTGTGTGTATTCTTCAGTCCAATCAAATCGGAGTCGGGAATATATATATATATATATATATATATATATATATATATATATATATATATATACTGGAACCTCAGATATCGAACAACTCTCAAGTCGGATGATTCAAAGTCCGACCCAAAAATTTTAGTAAAAAATGTCTTAGTGATCGAACAAATGTTCAAAGTTCGAACACCAGAGTGGAGGCGATGTATGCGAAACACCCGTGAATGACTCCCGAGGTAAACCGAACATTGCGGAACGGCTGGACGAGTCTACCTGAGCAGCATCAGTATGCATTGTTTCAGTTTTTGAACAAATCGATAGTCGATAATTTTGGAACAAATTATATTCGAAAACCGACGTTCCACTATATATATATATATATATATATATATATATATATCACAACTCTTCAGTGTGGCTAGACACGTAGGACGCTTGAAGCTGGGATTGAACCCCCCGCCAACTTTATGTTAGACTTAGTATCAGACCGCTCGGCCAACAAGCGTACCACGTCGGCAACTCATCCGCATGAGCAAGATGTGACTCAATGTAAATACTTTTGCGGAGTTTAACAGGTTTGAATTGAGAATTTTTCTTCTAAACCGGTTGCCGTAGCAAAGTTAAAGGGCTTAGTGAGCCCTTCTATTCGCCCATACCTTTTCTAAAGGTATTAGCGCTATGGAAAATGAATGCTGAATTTGAACTTGGTTCAATATATATATATATATATATATATATATATATATATATATATATATATATGAGTGTGTGTGTGGGTGGGGGTAAATATATTATTGTATAGATATTTCGTTCTTCAGCCTTGGTCAGTTCTTCTCTTCACCTCACCATTCCATCTTTTTTGCTGGCTGCTCCATTCTCTTCACTGAGTTGAATAACTAATACGAAATCTTGCTGTCTTGTTTGAACACATAACTTCATTCCTTTAGACCTATTCTCAATTGCATAACCGACACGTACGAAAAACGAAATTAGGTTTGAAGCTTTCAACGGTTCTGGAAAGTTGAAATCTAACTTCTAACTTCTAGGATTTTGTTGCCTGACTTCACCATCCATCAATGACAGTCAAACTCTCAAGATGCCCTTAAAGGTTATTACCAATCAATTAAACTGATTCGGTTATTTGAATGCTACACTGAATGCCAAATAAAAGATAGAATCAATCTATTATTTAACAATATGAAATATTATATGGAGAAATACAAGTAAACACTCTTTTAAGTTGGTGTGGGCCACCAAAGAATTCAAACCTAGACATCTGTGTTCGGTAACTTGCCTCAGAGGAGTGTCACAACCAAAAGATGAAGTCTCAGTGTCAGCGCTACGTTGTATTCAACATCGTTCTGGTAATTTCTGCAGCGACACTATTACCAATTTATATAGCAGTTTGCCAATATCAATATCATGAATAGGTGAGACTTGCAGCATGTGCAACGGTTAGCATTCTTTGAAACTTTGACAAGGCTTTTTCCGAGATCCATATTCTCCCGAGACTGACGGATATTAGAAGACATACTCTCTCACACACAATTATATAAGAAGAACAAAGAAACAGGAATAATATTTCTATATACTTATTTACTTTTTGATATTTTCCTATTCTACTTTCAAATGAATTAAAAAACTATTTTTTGAATCCTTCTTCATACAGTATATTTTTAAAGGGATGATATGCTACAAAATAAGGGAACGAAAAATTAACCTGTAAAGTAGTATATCCATTCGTTAAATAGGTATTATTTTTTAGGATCCAACTGTTTTGAAATGGCCATTTCATGATATTTGCATACCATGACCACCTGATGACCAGAGCCACAGAGGGAAGGCAATCTCATGGATTCATCTCAAATTAGTCGCAGTTGTTTTGATTATATGTTTAAATTAAACATTTGTTTATTTAGCTATTAAAGCCATCTGTCCATTCTATTTCCGCTGTTATAGTTTAAGTAGTATCACTGTTGTCCTTCTATAAGAATGGTTTGGCATGAAATAACCCATAAAGGTTGATACGCCATCAAAAAAGAACTTTTCTATTTCACAGTGACATTTTGAGGATAATTTCATTTGATATTAAAACTCTCATTTTCTCTCTCTTTCTCTCTCTCTCTTTCTCTCTCTCTCTCTCTCTATATATATATATATATAAATTCAGATGACCATTTATATTATACATTTAATTCAATCTTAACAAACTGTTAATCCTCTTTAATTCCACCAACAAGATCACAACAGGGTTATTTACTTACCTCATCGTATTTTTAAGACACACCCTGATATATATATATATATATATATATATATATATATATATATATATATATATAAGGGGCCAGCGGAATGGTTGGAACGTATCAATATGGATCCTATTCAAAATCCTATTTTACTATAATAAAGAACGATATTTGCCATTTTGTTTTTTTATTTTGTGATCACTTTGTTTTAAAGATTCTATCGTGCAAATGCTTGCCTTCACAAGCAACACACTTCTGAAGCCAGACCCTCAAGCCTCATCCTGAAATTCTGTAGCGCTTGTCTAATCATTGTGTCTGGTATTTTTGCGATTTCATGATGATTAAAATCTTCCAGTTGTCTGAATCTAATGTTTAAAGACTTGAACAATCAGGTACACCGCCCCCCAGAGGAAGTAATTACTAGGAGATAGGTCTGGTGAACGAGCTGGTCCCAGTATGTCCACACTGTCGTGAAATGAAACGCGTTGGGAATTTTTCGGTCTGAAATTCCTTTGATTTAATAATGGCAACTGAAATTGCAAAGCTGCTGCTGTTCAAAGACTATTCAATCTTAGTTGCGCACGCGCGATGGTCATTTTAAATCCGGAAGATCATTCGGCTAGACCCAATATATACGTATGTGTGTATGTGTGTGTGTTTATGAGTATGTGTGTGTATGTGTGTGTGTATGAGTATGTGTGTGTATGTGTGTGTATATATATATATATATATATGTGTGTGTGTGTGTGTGTGTGTGTGTGTGTGTGTGTGTGTGTGTGTGTGTAAAATCAATAGATTCTATACAAAACAAAAGTGTTAATTTCTGTTCAGAATAGAGAATCTCAGAAGTTTTGAAAATTTGAATCTGCATGTTTGCATTTTTTGACCAATCAGCGTCTTCATTCAGTTCGCCGATTTTTTTCTTTGAGTTGCAGATGATATTATTTAAATTGCCGCCTCAATTATTAAAAATACATTTTTAACCAATAAAAATCATAGCTAGATTAATACACTATCGATCTAAAATGGATTCTAAATCGTATAAATAAACCGGTAAAATACACTACTGTCCAGTATTCAATAGCGACTTGTCTTTGTTGTGATTCCCTTTTGTATTAATTTCTATTGGATAAATTTCCAAAATTCAACTCCTCAATGTATTTAATTTCAACATAGCTTAACTATTTCTACAATCAAAATAATCTCTAGTTAACTTTTCGATATAGATGCTTGTACTGATATAACATGCCTTACTGCTGATTATTATCGCCTTGTAT